>JACAFY010011954.1:0-17782 GCA_015252635.1 Dictyostelium capitatum
TTGTTTATAACAGACAGATTTATTTTAATTTTTTAAATAATAAAAATTTTTTATTTAAAAAAATAAATCCTTATTTTTTTAAATAAAATACAAAATTTTTTTTTTTTTTTTTTTCTTATGTTTGTCTTTTAAATATTACTTTAATTAATTCTAATAAAACTACCAACTTTTTTTTTCTCTATTTATAATATATACAAATAAAATTTAATGAAATCATTGGATATTTTTTATATTTTATTTTTATAAAAAAATAATTTCCACAAACCAAACCAAATCAAAGACAAATCTAAAAATTAAAAATCATCTCATTACTTATGTCTTTAGTTTCCAATAGTTTCAGACCACTACGGAAATTAATCAAAGAATTGTTTTAAAAACGCAAAAATAGATTTGCGATTTCAACAAATTTTTTTTTTGATATTTTTAAAAAAAAAACAATCATAAAATGTTTTTTGGTTGGAAAGTTTTTTTCCTTTTGTTTTTTTTGTTATTTAAAAAGATATCGTCCATTGTTTTTTTTTATTTTTATTTTGTCACGCATAATAATAATAATAATAAAAATAAAAATGGATAAATTATTTTTAATATTAATCACTTTATCAATTTATTTAATAAATTATAAAACTCTATCTGTTTCTGTACCAAATGCATCTAGTGGTTTACCAGCCGCACAACTTGAAGCCGCAAAAGATTTATTTTATCAAGTTAATGGTTATAATACAACTGATCCATGCCAATATAACAGTTATTGTACTATTTCATGTAGTACAGATGTTGGACAAGTTTTATATGTTAGTACAATAAATCTTTCATTCAACTCTTCTCGTTCAAGTGTTGAAATAAATGCCGATTTCACTTTATATCAAAATGTAACTTATATAAAACTCAATACCAATGAAAATTTTAAAGTTAAATCATTTTTTTCAAGATTACCAAAAGTTTCAAATAATTTAGAAATGTATGTTAACATTATAATAATAATAATAATAATAATAATAATAATAATAATTAAACTATAATTTATTAACATGAATCATTTACAACAGTTATATATCTTCTCAAAATGAAACAATTGAAAATATTGTATTACCAGCTGGTCCAAGTGGAATTACATTTGATAAAATTTATGTGCCAATTCCAGCAAACTTTTTTGCAAGTCCATCATTAGCCTACCTTACAATTAATAATGTTTTCGATTCATTTTCATTACCAAGTGGTGATATTCCATCATCAAATATTGAATATTTACAAATACCAATTAATCATTTAACCAATTGGTCTTCATCATTTACTAATTCATTATCAAAATTGAATGAAGCTTACTTCAATGTTCAAAATGATCAAACTATTCCTGGTTACCAATCTTTTGACTTACCAAGTTTTAATTTTGAAAAAGTTAGTTACCTCACTATTAATTTCAAAAGTAACGGTCCAGTTGTAAGTTTAAATAGCCAACTAACATCATCACCATCTGTAAATCAACTCTGGGAATTTCCACAATCATTAAACAATCCATCGATTATACAACTTTCAATTAGTGGTACTGGTTTCTTATTACAATCTAGTGGTCAAATTGATCTTTCAAATCTTCATATTGGAGCTGACGTGTATGTATTAAAAATAATAAAACCTACAACAAAAAAAATTATATTTGTTTACTAATTAATTAATATATTATTAGTTATATCTATTCTCCAGGTCACTTTATAAATAACTGTACATCCAAACCATGTATTAAACCAGCATATAACGGTGCATTGTAAGTAATATATTTTTTAAGTAAATAAATCAACATTATTCTTACATATATATTAATCACACCTTAATAATTAGATATATATCTGCAGCTTCAACAGATGTTCAATTATTTGATTTATCAAATTTAAGATTATTTTCTTATAATAATGCTTTAGTTTCTGGATATTCATTACCAACCGGAATTGATATTCATAAATTGGAACGTCTTTATATTAGTGGTAATGATTTTGTAGGTTCTATTCCACAAGAATATTGTGCATTCCATCTTGGTCATCTCTCTTTACAATATAATGAATTAACTGATTTACCAGAATGTTTCAAATGTTACGGTGGAAAACCAGCAGAGTTAAATAATAACTACTTCTTGTTCCCAAATCAATTCACTGATTTTGATATAAATTCTTTACCAAGCAATTGTTCAACATTTAACATCAATATGGATTATAATAAAATTGCAACAACTGATGGTAAAACAGTAATAACTATTTATGGTACTGACTTTGGATGGAATGTTGAAAGTGGTCCAAATGAAAACTATGTTACACAAACTTATAGTGGATTAGATGTTCCAACAATGAATATAACTATTCCAAATTACGAATTAGCTTTATCAATTCCACAAGGTGTAGGTTATGATCATAGTTATACTTTCTTATTTGGCGTAAAAAATCGTTTTTCTGTCACTTTTAACTATTCATATGAAGTACCAGTAATTACAGGTTATTCATTGTTTTCTCCATTTGGTAATAGCACAGTTGCATTTATTGTTAATGGTACTGGTTTCGATTATAATAACCCAAATAAAATCAATATAAATGGTAATTATATTGATGCATCAAAGGCTGATCCATCATTTGAAAATAATGGTATTTACTTTATGCCAAGTGCTACCGATTTAATACCAGGTACTAAAATGACAATTTACGCTCTAGTTGGTGGTCAAACATCAAACACTGTTGAATTTACAATTTTTGGTATTCTCTCATTGAATAAACCAAGTGACACATTATCCAGTAATGGTGGCTCATTAACACTAACTGGTAATTTCACTGGTCTCTCAGAAACTAGCGATGTATCAGTTAAAATTAATGGTGTTGTTTCTTCAGTTGTTTCTGTAAGTTCAACTTCAATTACCATTACATACCCAGCAGCTTCAAAAGGTATTTATCCAATAGTTGTATCAGTAGGTGGTCAATTATTATCATCAGAAGTTGAATATATCCAATCAACACCAACACCAACACCAAATACTCCAACACCAACCCCAACACCAACTCCAACACCAAATACCCCAACACCAACAAATTCATCTTCAATGTCTGATACAGATGGTTCCACTTCATCAACCTTGTCAATTTCAATTTCAATTGTCATTTCTTGTTTTATTTTTTCATTATTTTTATAAATAAATTTATTAAAATTATATCGGTTGGAACATTTTTAAATATAATTTATTTATTAAAATGATTTTGCTATTTTGCTATTTTAGGAATTTTTATAGAAAATGATATGGTTGAAATACTGAAAAGGCATTCAACTGTCAAAAAGTTAATTCTTTTAAAATTGTCATTGAGGTCATTATTTGAACAATTTATAACCTCGTTATCTTTAATTTAAGGTAAAATTGACACTTTCAATTCTCAATAAAGAATATTATAATATCATTTATTAACCCTTTTTATTATTTATTTTTTGTAATAATCTTAAACAATAAATGTTTGTAGATAATTGACATAACTTCACAACAACTAAAAGTCAATATAAGATAAATTTTCTTAAGTTTCTATGTGTATCCTCTGTCTGTTATAGATGTTTATTTGAGTGCAACTAAGTTGTTTATTTGTATGTATTTAAATATGATCACATGTGAATTTTGAAATCTCGTCATTTTATATGTTAGCCTAAACTTTCTTTGAATTTGGTGACATATGTTTTTTTGTCGTTTCAAAATTTTTCGTTTTTCTTATTAATTTTTTTTTTTTTTTTTTAGTTTTGTTTTTTTTGGCCAAACAACAAAACAATTAAAAAATTAACAATTAAATTATGGATACAGATATTATAGATGAAGAAGAATTATATATAATTCAAAGAAAAGATATGGAAAAAGTTTGTGAAATCAATACAGAATCATTTAAGGATGACCCATATTTTAATTATCAATTTAATGAATTGACCAAAGAAGAAAGAATACAATTTATACATCATATGGAACTAGGGTTTACAGAACAATTAATTGATTTTAATAATTGCTTTTCATTTGATTCATCTTTTAAATGCTGTGCACTCTTACTACCACCAAATAAAGAATGGAATTATGTTTACTGGGAAAAATTTATTGAAAATCAAAGTAAAAAATTAATTAGTAAAGGATATAAATTAACAAGTGATAGAATTGACTTAATTGAAGGTTAGTACCTTAAAATAATTTATAATTATAATACTAAAAATGTCCGCACATACATATATACTTATTCTCATTCTTTATTATTTATTATTATTTTAGAATTTTTTGCAAAAAGATATACTGAACATAATGTAGTTGATACATATTATTTATTAACATTATCAACAAATGTTGAACATCGTAAAAAAGGATTAGCTTCAAAATTATTACAACAATTATTTAAAAGATTTGATAAAGAACAAAAAAGATGTTATATAGAATGTAGTAATGATGTTAATGTTCAATTTTATTTAAAACATGGTTTCACAATATTATCAACTGCTAAATTACCACAAGCAATAGATGAAAATATTCCTCTATCTGAAGTACCATCCATTACATTTATGCATAGAATTCCAAAAAATATAAATTAAAAATAAATTTGATATATATTTAAATAATAAAATTAAATTATCAAAAGCAATTAAAAAACTGATTTATTTACTACTTTTTTATTTCACACAAAGCTATAAATAAAGAATGTGATTCACCAATCTAATATACATAAAAAAATATAAATTAAAAAAAAATCAAAAAAGATTGAGATTCATTTTTTTTTTTTACAAATTTTTTTTTGAGTGGAATAAATTAAAAAAAAAATCAACTCATATCAAAGTTAACATTTATAAATAACACATATAATAATAATAATAATAATGTTGAATTTATCATTATCGTCATTATCATCATCAAATACTAGTAGCGATAGTGGTGGTGGCGGAGGTGTTGGTAGTAATAATGGTAATACGTTAGCACCACCAACATCATCATCAAATAATAATTGTATATTATCACCATTATCATCAGCATCATCATCACCAATATCATCACCAAGAGTAATAAACGGTGGATCAAGTCCAAATATAGAATCAGTTAATAAACCAAGAAGAGCAGGAGTTCAATTAGATCAAGATGGATGTTTAATTAAAAGAGTTATCAAAGAAGGATATGGTGAAATACCACCACCAAGATCAATTGTAACAGTTCATTATGAAGCTTATTTTTCAAATAATCAATTATTTGATTCATCAGTTCAAAGAAATGCACCATTCACATTTCAAATGGGTACATCATCAGTTATTGATGCAATTGAATTATCAATTGCAACAATGAAAGTTGGACAAGAAGCTGAAATAGTATCAACACAACGTTATGCATTTGGTAAACTTGGTTTACCTCCTTTTATTCCACCATCTGTTTCTGTAATTTATAAAATTAAATTATTATCATTTAAATTAAAATCAAATGTAAATATATATATATATATATATAATATAAACGCACATATATTTGTCATGACGAATAATACACCTGTATCATATTATACATACTAATATAAATTACAAATTTAATAGGATTATACAAATTTTGAATCATTAATTAATAAATCCAAATTGGAAAAAGAAGTTGGTAATCAATTCTATGTAAAGAATAATTACAAGTTGGCAATAAGACATTACGTTAAATCAATATGGATTTTAAATGATCCTGACCAAACATTGGGATTGAATGAAAGTGAACAAAAACAACTCAAAGATACATTGGTTGTATTGTATTTAAATTTATCAACTTGTAATATTAAATTGTTGGATGGAAAAAAAGCAATCTCAAATTGCGATAAAATACTTGAATTGGGTGGTGGTAATACTGCTAAATTTTATTTCAAAATGGGTCAAGCATACTCTTTGAATAAACAATATGATGCTGCTAAAAGATGTCTAGTTCAAGCAATTCGTTTGGAACCAAATGATAAATTATTAAGAGATGAATTGGAATCAATTAAATTATTACAACAACAACAACAACAATAATGACAATTAATTAAATAAATAAATAGCACACATGTACATTTTAGGAATTATATAATTTAAGTTTGGAGTTGTTTTCTTATTTATTTTGTTGATTTATATTTTTTGTGTTTATAGTATTTAAAACATTTCTTCTTCTGATAAAATTGAATCATTATTGGTTGTTTCTTCACCAACTGCGATGGTTGATGTTGAGGTTGTATTGGTGCTACCAAAATTTAAATCTACAAGGTCAAAATTAAAACTTTTTTGTTCAGAAGCTGGTGCGTTGAGAATTGATGATGTTGGTTGTTCAAAACTATCAAAATCGAAATCTAATTCGAATTTGTTTGGTGTTTGATTGAATAAATCATTTGATTCTTGTTGTGGTGATTCATTTTCATCTTCGTCACCATTACCTAAAAGGTCATCAATAAGTTGTTGTTGTTCTTTTTCTTGTTGTAATTTTTGTTCTTCAGAATCTGATTCAACTGTTTCTTCGACTTTAATTTCTTCTTCAATTGGTTGTTCAACTTTAACTTCTTCTTCAACTGGTTGTTCAGCTTTAATTGCTTCTTCAATTGGTTCTTCAACTTTAATTTCTTCTTCAACTGGTTCAACTTTAATTTCTTCTTCAATTGGTTCTTCAGCTTTAATGTCTTCTTCAATTGGATCTTCGATTTTAATTTCTTCTTCAACTGTTTCTTCGACTTTAATGTCTTCTTCAATTGGTTGTTCAACTTTAATGTCTTCTTCAACTGGCTCTTCAACTTTAATGTCTTCTTCAACTGTTTCTTCGACTTTAGTTTCTTCTTCAATTGGTTCTTCGACTTTAATTTCTTCAATTGGTTGTTCAACTTTAATGTCTTCTTCAACTGGCTCTTCAGCTTTAATGTCTTCTTCAACTGTTTCTTCGACTTTAGTTTCTTCTTCAATTGGTTCTTCGACTTTAATGTCTTCTTCAACTGGCCCTCCAACTTTAATTTCTTCAATTGGTTGTTCAACTTTAATGTCTTCTTCAATTGGTTCTTCAACTTTAATTTCTTCTTCGACTTTAATGTCTTCTTCAACCGGTTCTTCAACTTTAATGTCTTCTTCAATTGGTTCATCTTTGGTTTGTTCTTCTTCAGATTCAGATTCTACTTTTTCGTCAATAAATTTTTCTTCTTCAACAACAACATCGTTTTCTTTTTCTTGTTCTTGTTGTTCTTCAATTTCTTCTTGTTTTTCATTCTCTTCGCCAACAGATTCGGTTTCATAAACTTCTTCTTTACGTGGTTCGTCAATTGATTTTGTAGTTTCAAATGCAACTGATGAATTTGAATCATCTGAACCCATTTCATCAAATTTAATATCTTCTTGTTCAAATTCATCATCTTGTTGAGCTAAATCATCCAATGATGATCCACCTACTACAAAAGTATCATCAAATTTAATATCTTCTTGTTCAGTTTTAATTTCGTCAACAAATTTCTCTTCTTCTTGATCTATAACAACATCATTTTCAGATTCTTCTTCAACTGTAGTTTCTTCTTCATCAACTTTGATTTCTTCTTCTTCTACTTTGATGTCTTCTTTAATTTCAATCTCTTGAACTGAATCTTCAATTTTGGTTTCTTCTTCTTTAGTTTCTACTTCATCAACTTTGATTTCTTCTTCTTCTTCTTCTTTAATTTCTTCTTTTTCTTCAACTTCATGAATTGGCTCACCAACTTTGGTTTCTTCTTTTGGTTGTTCAATTTCTTTTTCCTCAACAACTTTAACATCTTCTACTGGTTGTTCTTCAATTATTATATCAACGACGACTGGTGCAACTTGTTCAACAGTTTCAATTTTAACAACTTTTGGTGAAGAAGATGATGCATTTAAATCTGTTGTTGATTTCTTTTTATCATCAACTTTCTTTGATAATGAAGTTGGTGTTAATACTTTAGATGGTGTTGTTTTTGATGGTGTTGATAATTTTGATGGAGTTGATGTTGTTTTTGATGGAGTTGTGGGGGTTGGTTTAGTTGGGGTTGATAATTTAACAGGGGTTGTAGTTTTTGAAGTGGCTGTAGTTGTTGGTTTGGTTGGGGTTGATGTAGTTGTTGTAGTGGTTGTAGTTTTTGTTGCTGCAGGTTTAGAGACTGTTGCTGCAGGTTTCTTTAATGCAACTGGTGATGTTGGTTTAACAATTGGTGTGGATGATGTTGTTGTAAGTTTAGTTTTAGAGTCTGATTTCTTAATTGTTGTTGGTGCTGTTGTTGTTGGTGCTGGTTTTGGATC
Organism: Dictyostelium capitatum; assembly: GCA_015252635.1. Lineage (NCBI taxonomy): Eukaryota > Evosea > Eumycetozoa > Dictyosteliales > Dictyosteliaceae > Dictyostelium > Dictyostelium capitatum. The sequence continues at coordinate 8,257 of JACAFY010011954.1, forward strand.
AGATTTCTGCAAGTTGCTTATATTAATACTAATACTAATATGATATCATAAATATTAACTGTATTTACCTTTATACCTGAAGCTATTGGTTTCGGAACAACGGTTTTAACAAATGTAGATGTAGTTGGAATTGGAATTGTGCTTTTGGTTGTTGTTGTTGATGTTGAAGCAATTGAAGGTCTTGATACTGTTGGTTTAGTTGCTTGTGATGCAGTTGAGGTAGTTGGTTTAGTAGATGTAGTAGTTGGAGTGATTGAAGGTCTTGATATTGTTGGTTTAGTTGTTGTAGTAGTGGTTGTTGGTTTAGTTGTTGTAGTGGTAGTTGTGGTTGTTGGTTTCGTTGTTGTGGTTGTAGTTTTTACTGGTAACACTTTTGAAGGTGATGCAGTTGTAGTGGTGGTAGTTGATGGCTTCAATGGCTTTGTTGCTGTGGTTGTAGTTGTTGTTGGTTTAGTTGAAGTTGTAGTTGTATTTGATTTACTATTAACTAATGAATCATATTTAACTTGTATTTCATCTTTTGTAATTGTAACTTTTTGTAATGATTCAATTAAATTTTGGTTATCAATTAATGCATTTGCAAGTTTAGCTTTTAATTCTTCAAGTTCTTTTTGAAGGTCGCTTGAACCATCTCTATTTTCAATCATTCTATTCTCTGTTGTTGTATTGTATTTCTATTATGTCAACTGATAATAAATAAATCTAATTGGTTGTTGGTTTTAAAAATACAAATATATATATATAAAAATTACAAAGCACAAACACAAATTACACAACTAATTAAAAAACACAAAACACAAACAAAGAAATCAAATATATAAATTTTATAAAAATCTATAGAAAACAAATTAGAAAAAATAAAATAATAAAAAAATAATAAAAAAAATGACAAAAAAAAAAAAAATGAAAAAAAAGGTCAACTTTTCAAATAATCAAACTTTTGCTAAAAAAAAACTGAAATAGTTATGAATGAAAGTGTTTTTGATATTTATAAAAAAAAAAGATTCTATATTTATAAATCAATTAGATATTTTAGATTATAGTGATATATTATTATAATATGTATCCGAATGAACAAATATGTGTTATAAACATTTAATTTTAAATAAATAAATTACAAAAGTTTGAAAAAAAAAAAAGAAAAAAAAAAAATTAAAAAAAAAGTTATTGCATCAAATTTGCGAAAAAGCGACATACAGACATCAAATAAATGACAACTAGAACAGATTTTGATATTGTTAGAGGATATGTTCTTGGTGATGGTAAAGATGTACCAGTAGGTAAAGCACCAGAGGGAAATGTTAGATTGGAAATTACACATTCTGTATTAACCGGTGAAATGTTGGGAACAAATAATTTTAAAAACTTTTTATTAGATCTAACAATTAAAGATTTTAAAGAAAAAGTAATGATAAATATGTGCCATACATTATACAGTAATATAAAAATTAACTAAATTTCACTACTTAGTTATATAGATTTGTAGGTACAGAACCAAAATATATGGAATTAATATTACGTGATGAAAGTAAAACCAATGAAATTTGTAAATTACAAGATGAAGAAAAGACATTGGGATCATATGAACCAAAAGATGGTATGAATATTCATATCATTGATAATGATCCAAATAATTTTATATCAGATTTACAAGATTTATCAAAGATTGCAAAACCTCAAATATCAGATGAAGATTATGATAAACGTCAAGATTCTTATAAAAAATGGAAAGAAGCAGAACAATTAAAAAAGCAAGAAGAATTAAAAGTTGCAACACCACCAACAAATTCAGATAATGTAAATTTAGATGATTATAAAATTGGATCAAGATGTAAAGTAGTTTCAGATGATCCTTCAAATTATGATGAAAGATTAGGTAAAGTTTCATATATTGGTACAACAGAATTTAGTAGTGGTGTTTGGGTTGGTGTTGAATTAGATCTTCCACTTGGTAAAAATGATGGATCAGTTAAAGGTAAAAAGTACTTTGTATGTTCTCCAAAATATGGTTGTTTTGCAAAACCAAAAAATGTATTAGTTGGTGATTATCCAGAAGAAGAAATATAAAAATATATAAATAAAAAGAGAGAATTCGAGTGATAATATGTTACATATGTATTTTTATTTTAAGAATTTATTCATTCCGCTAAATAATCCACCAATATTACCATTATTACTTCCACCACCACCTAATAATCCAAGTAATGATGAAATTGGAGGAGGTGATAAAGGTAATGGAATTTTATCTAATGGTAAATTTAATAATTGTTTTACACCATCAACATGTAATGCTCCAACAACAGTTACAATTGTATTACCTTTTGATTGTTTAATTGATCTAACTATATTTCTTTCTCTACCAATTAATAATGCTTCATATGTTATTGGTAATTCTTTTTCAAAAATTGATCTAATTTCTTTTAAAACATTATTATTTAACAATTTTTTAAATTCAACTTCCAATTCTTTTTCTGTTATACCTGGTTGTGTTAATTTCATAGTTAATGGTCCCAATGTATTATATAACTTTTGTAATTCTGGTGATATATTGTTGTTGTTTTTGCTGTTATTCATTAATGGTAATAATTCACTATTCATTGCACCTGCTAATTTTCTGAGTGTATCTTGTGAATTAATATCACCCAATACAATTTCAGCCCCTAATTTATCAGCTTCTCTAATTGCATAAAGAAACTCCAAACCTGGGACCAAGCCTAACACTTTAAATTGACCATAAAAATTCTTTGTAATTAAATCGAAAATACTTGATGCAGTGAATGTACCAGATCTCATTGAATCTTGTATCTTTTCAAATAGAGATGACATTGATCCACTTCCTGTATTTTGAGGTTGTTGATATGATGTTAAATCTTGATTATATAAATCATTTCTTAATTTTCTGTAATAAATGATTTAGGTGTATTAGGATCATAATGTACCATATATATATATAAATGAAAGTAATTACTTGTAAGTAATGTATTTGGTTATTATAATTATTAAGATATACAGTACCTGTATCTTTGATCACAAAGTTCAAGAACAACAGTATCAGGTTTAACATCTTGTATAAACTTTTCAACTTGTTTTGCACTATCCTTTGATACATGTACTGATCCAATTAAAAATATATCCTTATTTGATGTTAAATCTCTATGAAAGTAAATTGGTAACTCTGATAACTCTGTTGAAACACCATTTGATTTTGAACTACAAAATCCTCTAAAGTTTGTGTATTTTATATTTTTAAATAATTGAATGTTTCTAGATAAAATCATATCGTTTTGTTGAAATTTGTGTAAAATAAAAAAAAAATTTCATTTTTGCTTTTTTTTATTTTTTAATTTCATTTTTCATAATTTCAATAAAAGCAATAACAATTTATAAATAATGAGTAATAGTACAACAGCACCAACTCATCATAATATTGAAATTCAATCACAAGAGTAAGTTTATATATACTTGTATTATTGTATTTGTTGTAGTTAAACTAATGCATGGTATATCTCACAGTGTAATCAAATTAATATTACAATTTTTTAAAGAGAATTCATTGGGTAATTCATTATCAACATTACAAGAAGAAACAGGTATTAATTTAAATACAGTTGATTCAAAAGAAACATTTTTAAATGATGTTAAAAATGGTAATTGGGATAACGTGTTGACAATAGTTGCAACATTGAAATTATCAACTACACTATTAATGGATTTATATGAACAAATTATAGTTGAACTATTACATTTAAAAGAATATGAACTATGTAAACATTTAATTAGAAAAACTGAACCATTAAATCATATGAGATTAAATCAACAAGAAAGATACCTTAAATTGGAAAATTACTTACAAAGAGAATACATAGATTTAAATGATGTACGTATAAAAAGTGGTATATTTATTTATAATAATTATTATCTTCATCGTAAATCATATTAACATATAACAACCTTCTATGCGTACAGTTTTATAAATATGGTATTACAACAGAAAAAAGAAGAAAACAAATTGTTGAATTATTAAATAATGAAATTACAACAGTACCATCATCAAGATTATTATCATTATTATCACAATCATTACATTGGCAAAAACATCAAGGTGTTATACCATCAGATTGTGTAGAGTTTGATTTATTTAAGGGTGAAATACCATTCAAGAAAATTGAATTACAAGAAGAAGCATTAACAACAGTATTGGATAAAACAATTAAATTTAACAATAAAAATAAACCAGAATGTTTGAAATTTACACCAGATTCAAAATACCTAGTTACTGGATCAATGGATGGTTTCATTGAAGCATGGGATTACAATACTGGAAAATTAAGTAAATCATTAGCATATCAATCAAACGATGATTTCATGATGCATGATGATGCAATTTTGGCAATTGCATTCTCAAAAGATGGTGAATATATCGCTACTGGTTCAATGGATAATAAAATTAAAGTATGGCAAATTAAAACTGGTAAATGTTTAAGAAAATTTGAACCTGCGCATACAAATGGTGTAACATGTTTACAATTTTCCAAAAATTCAACTCAAATTCTTAGTGGGTCATTTGATTCTTCATTGAAAATACATGGTTTAAAATCTGGCAAAGCATTAAAAATATTTAGAGGTCATCAATCATTTGTAAATGATTGTTGTTATAATGGTGATGAAGATAGGGTTATTTCATGTTCTAGTGATGGTAAAATAAAGATATGGGATGCTAAAACTAGTGATTGTCTTCAATCAATTACACCAACAAGTGTTGTTACAGTTAGAGATATTTCAATTCGTTCAATCACTATATTATTAAAAAATCCTGAATTCCTTTTAGTTTGTAATTCATCACCTGTACTCTCTATTGTGTCAATGAAAACTCAAACAATTAGTAAAACATTCCCAAGCGAAAATTCAAAAACATTTACATGTTGTACATTATCACCACTTCAAAATTATTTATATGCTGTTGATGAAGATAGCACCCTGTACTGTTTTGATTTCAATAATGGTACATTATTAAACAAATTTAAAATTCATGATCAAGATGTTATCAGTATTGCTCATCATCCAACTAGAAATTTATTAGCTACAACTTCAAGTGACTGTAATCTAAAAATTTGGAAATCTCAATCTTCAAATGACGATAATTTAGATTAAATAATAATAATAAAGAATAAAGAGAAGAAGGGGAATAAATTATATAATATGTACAAGTTGTGTTTATTCTACATGTTGTGCTTTCAAAGAGAGATCTTGGTTTTTCTTGACCCCAACATCCCAAACAGTTAATTCATATGTGTTGGTTGTTTTTTTTTAATTTCTTGAGAATAATGTTAATTTTAACCAAGATAATGCATCGTTTAAACCATCACCTTTATTAGCTGATATAGGTTGAATATGAAATTTCCTTTCACCCAATGACTTTTGATCTAATTTAAATTTCTCTTTTATTTCTACAACGGTCATACATCCTTTGATATCTTGTTTATTACATAGCACAAGTAAAACAGCGTCACGTAATTCATCCTCTGCTAATATTCTTTGTAACTCATTACTTGATTCTTCAATTCTTTCCCTATCATTTGAATCTATAACATATATTATACCTTGTGTGTTCTGCATGTAGTGCGTCCAAAGAGATCTTAGTTTTTCTTGACCTCCTATATCCCAAACAGTTAATTCTATGCCTTTGAAAGTAATGGTTTCAACGTTGAACCCTATAGTTGGTGTAGTTTCAACCACCTCACCCAATTTTAATTTATAAAGTACAGTTGTTTTCCCAGCATTATCCAACCCTATTAATATCATTCTCATACCATAGCATGATGTGCATAAACGTGAAAATATAAATTTACTAATAAAACCACCCATTTAACACATAAGCAATATGTTTATATATAAAAATTAAAGGAAAAAAAAGAAAAAAAAAAAAAAAAAAATTTACTGAAACTCATTTTTAACATGAGCCATTTTATTAAAATTCTAAATCACACAATTTAATAAATTAAGAGAAAGTTGTTAGTTAATGTATTGTTAAATTTGATAATGATGATATATTTGATATTAATTATATATTAATATAAATGAATTGAAGTCACTGATTGTGGAAGTGAACATTTTTCATAATTATTGTTTAAACAATTCAACCTCCTGAATTTTAATGTTTATAATTTATGTGAAATATCACTTTAATTTTTTTTAAAATACCACATCATTGATGAATCACATGTTTTATTGTTAAATTAACTTTAGTTCAAGTTAAATTTATTGAAACCTCAGTTTTTATCAATAAAAAAAGTGATTTATTATTTGTTTATTAAAAATGATTGATTATTTGAAAATGAAATTGTTTATTTTAAAAAAATAAAAGAAACAAAAAAGAAATGACACCTGGTCAATATCTGTTAGCAATGGACAACATACTAATTATGTTAGGTCCACCACAAGTCGATACACCAAATTGGTATATAATTACAATAGTTAAAAATCCCCTTAAATCCAATCATTTTTAATTTTAAAAATTGTTATGGAAAGAAAACAAAAAAAAAAATGTACGAAATTTATTATCTATTTTTGTATTTGATTGAATAAATAAAACTAAAAGAATTATCATTATACATTTAAAAAATGATATATTCATGAAAAATCACACACAATTATATAAATACTTTAATTGGGGATTTGTGTTGTATTCATCGTAATATTTCATTTAAACTATTAAATATACAAGATCATGGTATTAAAATCAGATTATTCATTGATATGAAAAAATATGATTAAATCAAGCTGTAACAAATAAAATTAATAATAATAATTCCTAAGCGTTATTAAATCGATGTTTTATGTTTATTATTAAAAATAATATTAAAATTTATTTGAATGTTTATCAGCAAATATAAATAATATACAAGATGATATAACAAATATATTTAAAATTGAAATACTTTGAAATAGTATTATGTAAGGACAATAAATGAATGCAATGGCAGTTGCTATAGATTGAAAGAATTTGAAAACACTATATGCGGATTCACCTTTATTTGGATACAATACACCAATTAATGAACAAATTTGAGTGTTATATCCAGCATCTGCAAGACCAAATAAACCAGCAGCAATAAATTGAAATAATAATTTAATTGTTTTTACATCACCTTTATAATCAGCATTACCAATAATAATATCAACATCACTTGATAAATAAGTAAATACTGAACCAACGATACAAAATAAAGTACTTGTTATAATTAATATCTTTCTACCAATTTTATCAGATAATTTACCAATTGCAAAACTACCAATTGCATCACATAAACCAAATACACTCATTACATATCCAATCCAATCTTTACCAATCAATGCTGAAAATACACCAAAAAAGAATGCTTGACTTATACCGCTATATAAAAATGAAGGAATTAATAATTGCATTTGGTTATCTTTTAACAGTATAACTGTTGACATTAAACGATCTTTTAATGGTATTATTTCTTCATGTTCTTCATTATCCTTTTTAATAAATAAGCCATAATCATCTTTTTTAATTGGTTTACCCATTATCAAAAATCCAATAATCGGTATAGATGCAACACATGTAAATATTGTAAATAGTATTTCATTTGATAATCCTGCTTTATTAATTAAAGTTGCAGTACCTAAATTACCTATAATTTGATCTGTTTGAAATAATGCAAAAAACTGTAGATTAAATGTATATTAGTATGTAATAATGTACATATCATTTGATCAATGTACTTACTAAACCAGTATTCTCACCGATTGTACTATCAGTTGAACATTTAATTACTAATGAACCTTGAGCTGTCCATAATATCGATCCACCAAATCCAACTAGTATAGATGAAATGAATAATGATGGTTTAGTTACATATATATTTGATGCAACATATATAACATATGATATTGTTGATAATATTAATGACATTCTTTCACCAAGTTTCAATACTATTATTGGCGATATAAAATTTGATATTGATAAAACAAAGTATAATACTGATAATGTATATGCACCTAAATCTTTATTTATTGTTGTTTGTAATTCTTGTGTTGGTGAAAACGCTGAAAATAATATACAAAATGATATACCCAGTATAATTATATTAAATTTCCCATTGTCTCTTAAACTAATATCCCAATTTGGTTGTGGTGATTGATTTTTTATTATTTTATTTATTAAATTTTGTGATTCTAAATTATCATTGTTATCATAATAACTATCATCATTTATAACTGTCATATCTTTATTCGAGTATTATTTACGTTGTTTTGGTGTGTTTTACTCACGATAATTTTATCGAATAAAATTATTTTAGATATTTTCAAATATCAATTTTTTTATTTATTTTATGAGAAAGTAATAGGAATTGATATTTCATATGTAAAGTTAAGATAAGATGAGGCGTTCTTTTGTTCATGATGTTATTCTTTTTTTAGAAAATTTGATTTTTTTTAATCACTCTATAGAATAAGTAATTACTTTATTTATTTATGTGATGGGAAAATAATGTATAAAAAATTAACGGTTATAATATTCAATTTATAATATAATTTTTATATACAATTAAAATGATGATGATGATGATGATGATGATGCAGGTGCAGATGCAGATGCAGATGATTCTGAACAGCTTGGTTCATCATTGAATACATAAACAAATGTATTACCAATTTTATGACTTGGACATGGTGATGTTTTTTTCTATAATACAATAATTAAAATTATAAACATACTTGTAACTATAATTGTGAGCATTAAAAGAGATAAAATTAATCTAGCCATTTTTTCTTATTGATTATGAATAAATAATGAATTGATATTAATGAAATAAAAATTTAATATTGAATTTATATTTTAAAATCGCTGGAAAATTAATAACCCAAAAAAAAAAAAATTTCTTGCCACCTTGAATAAAAAATCTGGCTCTATACCAAAATTTTAAAACATTATTTCAAAAAAATAGGTGAATTTCAATATTTCAACATTTTATTGTTTTATCATATCTGGGATTTTATAAAACATATAGCTTGAAGGCACATTTTAAAAATATTAATTTTGAATTTGTACATAAAAATAAAAAAATTGAATTAATAGATTAAAACAAAAGTATGTTGTTGGAAAATTAAAAGGAAACCTCCTATTAGATAATAATTAATTATACAAATAACAGACAAAAATTATTTGATTGATGTTGATTTTGTGTGTGTAAAGCAATACAATACTTTAAAAAAAAAAAAAAAAAAATTTAAATTTTATTTTTTTTAATTTTTTTTTTTTTATAAAAATTAAAAAAAAGTTATGTTCATTCAGAATGCGTTGAATGTATCACTAGGTTAAAAGAAATATTACTAAGTCTAGTAGTAGTAATAGTAGTAACAATAGTTGTAAATAGAAATAAAAGTAAATTTCCTTTCCATATTTTTTTCATTCACACATTTATATATATACACGACACGTGTCATTTTTTAATTTTTAAATTTTTTTTTAAATTATATTTAATATTAAACACTCACA
>JACAFY010011965.1:0-24787 GCA_015252635.1 Dictyostelium capitatum
TTTTTTTTTTTTTTTTTTTTTTTTTTTTTTTTTTTTTTTTTTTTAATTTTTATTTTATTTTATTTTTTTTATTTTCTCATATTTTCTTTTTTATGCAGAATTGTATATAATTTAAAAAAAAAAAAAAAGAAGAAAAAAAAAGAAAAGATTGTTTTATATATATTAGTTCAATTTATAAAAGATATAGTTTGCAAGATGTCATCTATATTAATGAAGAAACAACAATTTAAAAAACAATTGGAAGATACATTTAAAGAGCATCAAGAGTTTATAAAATATAGTAAAAATGTATTACTTTTAAATAGACCCATAGATTTTGGTGTATTACTATTATTGGTTTCATTGATTTTATATTACTTTAAAAATTTTAATATATCTGCTGTTTCATTTTTCAGTTTTTTCATTTCATTCATTTTAATATTACATACTATAATTATAAATTCAAATTTAAAGTTTATTTCAAGAGTTATTGTAAGTGTATATTTTATAATATAGTAATTATTATCATTACCATAATATAAATATTAATTTGACTTTCATTTATTTAGCCAGCTCAAGATCCAAAAGATAGTTACGATGATATAATCAATTTAATTGTAAAGATAAAGTTTGCTTTTAGTGATTCATTATCAGAGCTAAATAGATTTAGACATGTAAATCCAACTAAAGTAGGTAAAATATGTTTGTAAAGTAAAAATTTATAAATATCTTTGTTAGCTAATAATTTACCCACAGTTTAATATTCAAGCTTCAATTTTTTTAGTAATTTTGGGATCAATCGGAATATTTTTATCTGGTTTCACAATCATCACAATATTGATTTATTCAATTTTAGGATTACCATACGTTTTATATGGTAAAAAACCACAAAACACAGGTCAAGCATCACAAGATATTTTAAATAATGTAATTGTAGTTATGAAACCAATCGTTGAAAATTTAATTGTTATGGCTCAAAATTTATATGCTTTTGCATTGGATAAAGCAACAAATAAAAAACAACCATCACCAGGTATTCCAAATCAAAACTATAGTAGTAACAGTAATAACAACAACAACAACAACAACAACAATGATGATGATATTACAAGCACTATAAATAAGAATATAAATAATATTGGTAATTCTATAAATAATAATGTAAATATTATTGGTGCAAATGTTTCAAATAGATTATCACAACAATATAATCAAGCACAACAACAAGCATATCAACAAGCACAACAACAAGCACAACAACCAGAATATAATGATTATAGTGATGAAAGTATTTTCACTAAAAGTAATAGTGGTTATTCAAACCCATCAAATCCAGTTTTAAAAAAGAGATACTAAATAAATTCAAATAGATTAAACAAATTAAATTTAATACAAACAATAAATAGATAAAAAAAGCAAAATAGTTTTTTGTTTTGTTTTAAAAAAAATTGTATATATATATATAAAAAATTTATTTTTATTGTGTTGTTAAGGGTGAAAGTGGTGGAGAATTACTAATTAATGATTCTTTAGATTGTTGTTCAACATCTGAAACTGTTAAACCCGATAAAACATTTGAAATATCTTCACTTGGTACTGAAATTACTTTTGCTGATTCTGTGGTGGTAGTAGAAGTTGATTCAGCTGTGGTGGTACTATTATTCTTTGTTGAAACAATATAACTTGAAGTATCTAATGGTATATCAGACAATTTTGATGTGTATAAAGATGCTAAAAGAGAGTCAACATATTGTTTAGTTTCCTCGAGAATTGCTTTTTTAATTGTCCATTCGGAGTGTGATTTACTGTCTTCCAATCCTAAAAGATTACGTTGAATTGAAGATACACTACTATAATAATAGAAACAATAAAACATATTAGTATATATTGGAAACATTAAAGTAATAATAGTGTTTAATAATAAGACATACTCTGAATTAAAAGTAAGTGAAGATTGAGAAAAGGAAATTGGGGAATTGAATAAAAATGTAAATGTAAATAAAAAGAAAAATACCTATGAAAAATAAAAGAAGAATTAGTATTGGTTGGTGTTGAATAAATTATTGAAATTATAATAATATTATTACTTACAAATAATGTAGCAGAAGAAGTTTTGTTATTACCTATTGGAGAGAATATTTTACCAAATGCTTCAGCCAATGAAGGATTACTTTTCAATGTTGAAGTTAAACTATACAATTGTTTTTTGAGTGCTTTATTCTCTTCTTTAACTGAATTTAATTGTGATTTAATACTGGCACAATCTTGATTGGTCTTTTGAAGTTTAGATTCAATGTTTTCAACGTAAATCTTTCTACGTGAACGAGATTGTGAAGCGTATTCACGATTTTTAACGAGACGTCTTTGTTTTTTTAATTCTTTTTCTTCGGCTTGTGTAAGAACATGGTTCATCTTTAAACGTGAAACATACTCTTCAATTTCTTTACTTGTAAGTTTTAATACTTTTTCACGTGATAATATAGTTTGACCGGAAGTATCGATTTCATCTTCTTCTCTACTTCTTTTTTTACCATTGTTATTACGTTCACCATGATTATCGTAATCACTTTCTTGTGATTCTTCAGATTGTGCTGATGATTCTGATGATCCATCATAATTTTCATTGAATGATGGTACAATTGATTTTAAGTGTGATAAAAATTTTTCTTGTGAAAATGGTTCTTCAATATCCATATTATTGTTGTTATTTTGTTGTTGGATATTATTGTTATTATTACTATTATTATTTAATTGATTATTATGACTACTGACAAAATGACTATTGTTTGGTGAAGAATTAGTTGAAGAGTTTGCAGAGGATAAAATTGTAGTTGTAGTTGGTACTGATACAGGTGTTGATGTATTAAATGGTATATATGGATTTTGAAGTTGTTGTTGTTGTACAGATGTTTGGATTTGACTTAATAATGAATCTTCAAGCTTAACAACAGTGGCACTTGGTGTTGTTGCGAAACTATTTGTTTGATGAACGTAATTATAAACCATATTGAAATCTGATGATGATGTATTTGATGATATAGTGGCTGGGATACCAGTTGTTTGTTTTAAAGATGAAAATTGGAATGCACTTGTATTATTACCAATTTGTTGTTTTAAATTTAATAATATTGGTGAATGTTGTTCAACTGTATGTGGTGAGGAAGATGGTGAAAAATATGGATACTCTTGAATTGGAGACGAACCAGCTGAAGATGTAGTTTGATATGATTGTGGTACTGGTGAAATTGGTTGTTGTTGTTGTTGTGGTTGTTGTTGTTGATGTTGGTGATGGTGGTGTTGTGATTGTAATTGTGGTGAAATATTAAATTGGTATAATGGAGATTCAGTACCATTATTATGTGGTACCATCATTGGAACTTGAACAGGTTCATCATGATTACCACTAGTTGATGATAAATTTAAAAAACAAGATGGTGATTGTGTACCATCTTGATTTATCAACAATGAGAAACCATTTGAAAGTTTAGTTACTTTATTACTACTTGTATTTATTGAATGGTGGTTATGTGAATTTTCATTTCCATTACCACTATATAACCATTCAATTGATTTATTTAATACATTTGCACCACTATTTGCAAGTACTGGTAATGGAGCTAAAAATGTACCTCCATTACTATTATTTGTATGACTATTATTATTATTATTGTTATTATTTGTATTATGTGTATTATGATGGTTGTTATTATTATGATTTAAAAACCATTCACTTGATGAATCTATTTCAACCATTTTTTAAAAATTTATTACAAAAAAAAAGAGAAAAAAAAAAATAATAGTTTTTAAGATTTTAAATAAAATTTGTGTTTATTTAAATTTAAAAAAAAATATATTGTAATAATTTGTGATATTATTCTTTGTATGTGTATATTAAATAAAATTAATGTGGTCTAAAAAAAAATAAGAAAAAAAAAATAAAAAAAAAAAAATTGTGTGACTGTGCGTTTCTTGAAATTTTTTATATAAAAATATTAAAATTAAAAAAAATCATTTTTCTACGTTGCATTTTGGTGTTATGTATGGGTGGTAGTAGTTTTAATTAAAATATCTCGAAAATTCAAAAATTAAAAAACTTTCAAACCAAGGCTATTTCCGATCTTTTAAATAATTAACATTTAAAATATTCTTTTTAAAATAATGATCATAATTTTAATGGATATCTGTATTTTCTTTTTCTGAAAAGTAATAAAAAAAAAAACTATAGATAAATTTTACCACAAAAAGAAATCAGAATTAAAATTAAAAGCCGGGCTTTTTTTGTGTTTGCCTTGTTGTTTTTATCACTCCGTTTTATTCACATAACAAATCTATTTTTTTTAATGGTTTATTGTACCATTAGATCATCGAAAATTTCATTATTAATAATGATCATACATATTTTTGATAATGCATATTTATTGGTTATAACAATGGTAAATATTTTCTATTTTACTTATTAATTAATAAATATGTTATTAGTTATAGAATTTAAATTATGTAAATAAATAGAGTATGCAACGTTGAATAACGATGATTCTTTTAGAAAAAATACTTTCTGACTTGCTAACTAATCGAATTATAATATGATATTACCACCATTAATGATCAAATTGTCTTATATACGAAGTACTGTAATTATATTTTGGTTTTTATTCAATGTTATGAAATAAATAATTAGCTTTGAGTTTATGTGAAAATAAAATATCTTGAACATATGTTATTAATAATTAAATAAACGGTTTGAAATTTTTTTGTTTCGCCGAAGTTTTTTTTTTTTTTTTAAAAAATTTTGCTTATAACCTCACTTGCTTATGTGACAAATAATATATTTATTATTAAAATATAGTTTTAAAGTTTTATAGTCAAAACTGTCTAATATTTTCATTGTCTGTCTAAAAAAACAGTTTTTATGTCATTTTTAAAAAAAATATAACACTCTATTTTTTACCCCTTTCATTCACACTTCAAAAAATATCTATTTCATACATATTTACTTATATATATATACACATATATTTATTTTTATTTTAAATACACATATATATATTTGTTAATTTTTTAAATTTTATTTAATATATTCATACAATATTATTTTTTTTTTTTTTTGTTGGTTTTTATTTATAGTTTTTCATATAAAAATCTTATAAAAAAAAAATGAGCGAAAATACATTATCACAATCTTCATCATCTGGTGGATCAGCATCAACATCATCTTCAATATCAACAGAATCACCACCACCTAAAATATTAATTGATAGTCAAGAGTTAATACCACAATTAAATGTTAATGGCGGTGGACTATCATCATCATTTGACAATAATGGTGAATTAGAACAAATAAATAATAGTGGTCATAATAATAATAATAATAATACAACATGTATAAACAATAACCATCCAACATCACCTTCTCATACAACTACTACAGCCAGCCCATCACACACCAATTGCAATAAATTAAAATCACCATCACCAACTAAACAAAGAAGATCATCATCACCATTAGCATTTATAGCATCAGCATTCACACCACATAAAAAGAAATCTGGTAGTAAATCTAGTAAAAAAGCAACAGATGGTTTAAATGGTCTTACACTCAGTCCTGGTTCATCAGATCATGAAGATGATTCAACTACCGATTATAACATCAACAATAACAACACTCCCACTACCAACAACAACAACAACAACAACAACAACAACAACAACAACAACAACAACAACAACAATAATAATACTGTAAATAAAGAAGAAGAAAAAGAAGTCAAAGAAAAGAAAGAGAAAAAAGAAAAGAAAGAAAAAGAACCAAGATATCATCATATTAGAAAATATAAAAATATAGATTTAAATAAAGCAATTGATTTTGGTGGAAGTGATGATGAAAAACAAGATAAACAAGATAAACAATCAACATTAATAACATCAACAACATCACCAACATCAACAACAACAACAGTAACAACAAGATCACAATTAAAAAAAACACTTAGTAAAACATTTTTCAAATCACCAGATAAATTAAATATAAACAATTTACCACATACAGTTATCACAAAAATATTATATTATCTAATTCAAAATAAAGTTGATTTGGAGAAATCAGAGATTAGATTTGATCGTTCACCAGAAGATTTAATTACTAGTGGTGGTGGTCCATTAAATACATCATTGACAACAGGCGGTACAAGTAGTATGGGTACATCATCAAGTTTCAATGTAAATCCAAATATAAATTTAATAAATTCATATGGACCAGATGGTAGTAATTCACCACCATTAGCAGGATCATTAAACAACAATTCCATAAAGAAAAATCCAAATGTTGAATTGGAAAACATTAGTTTAGTATGTAAACTTTGGGGATGTAAATTAGCACCACAAGTATTTACATTTTTCATTGTTAAATCACCAAAACATTTACGTTCATTAATATCACTTACCGATCAAGGATTAATTGAAGGTGGAAAGAAATTCAAATTTCAATATGTAGCAATGATATTGGATAAATCATCAACATTTCAAAAGTTTATGAACATCGTTAAACATACAATGCCAGATCGTGTGCCAGAGAAATTCCTTAAAGCAACAACTAAACCAATTTTATCCAATTCATTCAGTAAGAATTTGTTTACTCAATTTTTCGAAGTTGCCAAATCAATGACCTACTTTAGATTCTATCAAAAATGGATATCACCTGAAAATTTCATGGCAATTGGTAATGCATTGAAAACCAATACCACAATTACACATTTATCATTTAGACATTCAAATATTGAAGATGAATCAATTGAATTGGTTATAGCAGCATTAAGTGAAAATCAAACAGTGGAAGTAATTGATTTTCGTGGCAATAAACTTGGAAATGCAACTGCAATCAAATTGGCAAATCTTCTTGCTAGTAATAAGTCATCATTGAAAACAGTTGATCTATTTTACAATCAAATTGGCCCAGAAGGTGGTGTAGCATTGGCAAAATCATTGAAAACCAATACCACATTGGAAAAATTATATTTACGTTGGAATCATATCACTGGTCAAACTGCAATTACATTGGGTGGATCATTAGCATCAAATTTAGCATTGAAATCCATTCACATGGATAGAATTGATGATCAATCTGGTGCAGTTTTATTTGAAGCATTATCATCTGCAACAACACCAACCATTCTATCGGAAATTAATTTATCAGATTGTTCACTTAAAGATGCATCAGCAGGTGCAATATCAAAAGCATTATCAAAAAAGAATTCAACATTGACAGATATAAATTTCAAATCAAATCAACTTGGTAGCACATTACTTCCAATTGCAAAAGCATTGGCAAATAATTTCACATTGACAAAATTGAATCTTTCAGATAATCGTATAAGTGATACATTTGGTGGTTGGGAATTAGCAGAAGCATTTACAAGTAATAAATCAATTACATCACTTTCATTATCAACCAATCAACTTGGTAATGGATTTGCAGAAGGTATTGCACGTGCATTAAATAGTCCAACTACAGCATTGAAATTATTGGATTTATCTGGTAATAGATTTGATTATGCTGGTGCAAAATATATCGCTGAAGCATTATCAACAAATCGTACATTAAAGTTATTAAATTTAAACCAAAACAAATTATCACCACTATTTGGTCAATTAATTACAAATTCACTATCTACAAATCAAACATTGATTCATTTGGAATTATCATATACAAATCTTAGTGATAAAGGTTCATTACCAATTGCAAATCTATTGAAAAACAATGGTACACGTTTAGTTAGATTAAATATGAATGAAAATGGTTTTACAGATTCAACTGGTTTAGCATTTGCAGATGCATTAGCAACTAATAGTTTTATGCAAGTATTAGATCTCTCTTTCAATAATTTATCATATCGTGTAAAAGAAAGTTTTGAACGTTCAATGAAATTAAATTTATCAATTACAAATTTATCATTTAGTTCTGTACCATTAAAATGGAAATTTCAATTATAGAAATAGTATACTACACATACATACACATACACAATTAATCATTTAAATCAATTAATAAATTAAATTAATTTTATTATCATACACACACAAATGTATATATTTATTTATTGTTGTTGTTGTAGTTTATGATTTTTTAAAATTCTTTCAATTGAATTTTTAATATTTGGAATTGAATTTGGTGGATATAACGATTCTAATTTAGTTGTATCTAAATGATTATTTGATCTACCACATTTTAATATTTTTGATTGTTCTTCAGTTGTAAAATTTTGATATTTAAATGATGGATCACAATATTTTTGATAAAGATCTAATATTTCATTATGTGATATAACACCAGGGTTAACGAAATTGTAAACACCAGTTACCTTTTTCAATGTCATATCTAATGCAATCGGTAATAAATCTGATAACACTGTACAACTATTTGGTACATTTACAACTTTTTCATAGGTAATAATCTTTTTAATGAAATTTCTAGGTTCATCCAATGAATCTGATATTGGCATTCTTAATCTTAATGTAAGTGTATTTGATTCATATGGTATTGTTAACTTTTCAACCATTTGTTTTGTTATGGAATAATGTGAATCGAAATAATTATATTCATCGTCTTCTTTAAACCCAATACCAGAATTTATTAAATGTTTATCATTATCATATTGATAAATACAACCAGTTGCAAAATTTGTACAATGTATTTTCAATAACCAACAACAATCAATTAAATTTAATGTACCAATTACATTTGTTCTAATAGTTTCTTGTTTATTTAATTCACACCAATCTACATTTGGTCTACCTGTAACACCACCACAATTTATTACAGCATATGGTTTAATTAATTCTAATTCTTTCATTACATCTTGTCTATTTTCTAATCTACATTCTGATATATAACATTCTATCATTTCATTTTTATTAGATTTAATTAATTCAACTATCTTTTGTCCAATCCATCCTGTTTTTCCACCATATACTAATATTATTTGTTTATTATTCATTCTTTTTATTTTTTTAATATTTTTTTTTAATATTTATTAATGTATGTTGTTGGTGTTTGGGTGACATGTTAAGTGATTGTAAAAATTAATGAAAGTGTGTGAGCGGGGTAAAAATTAATTTTTTTTTTTTTTTTTTTTTTTGTAAATTGGTTAAAAAATTAAATAAAATCCTCTATAGATAATTAATTTATTAAATTATAATAATAGAAATAAATGATAATACATTATATTATTTGATGACAGAAATCGTAAAAGATATTTTATTTATAATTTGGAAATAAATTTTAAAATTTTTTTAATTTATTTTTTTTTCGGATGAAAAGTCACAATTTTATTTTTTTTTTTTTCTATTGAGTTTTATTCATAGTGTTCACTCACATACAATAAAAAAAAATCTAAACAAAATGCAATTATTTTATTATCTTTTTAGTTTTATTGGTTTACCATATTTTATTCTTCGTTCAATAGTATCTTTTATTTTACCAATATTAGCACTATATTTCATTTTCAATACTTTTGTATTACCAAAATTAAAAGAGAAACCAGAATCATCATATAAAGGAAAAGTTGTTATTATCACTGGTGCTTCATCTGGTATTGGTGCAGAATTAGCTAGAAAATATGCAATGCTTGGTTGTAAGTAAGTAAAAGTAAATCAAATAATCAGTATAATATATTAATTGCTTTACTTTTTTTTCTTACAGAGTTGCAATTGTAGCAAGAAGAATTGAACAATTAGAAAATGTTAAAAATCAAATTTTAAAAGATTATTCACGTGTAAAGAGTGATGATATACTTACAATTAAAGGTGATTTAAATATTGTTGATGATTGTAAGAATATGGTTGAAAAAGTTGTTGAAAAATGGTCAAAAATTGATATTTGTGTTTGGAATGCAGGTAATGGTTCATTAATTGAATTTGAAAAATTACAAGGTGACATTCAAATTTACAGAGAAAATATGGAATTAAATTATTTTTCATTGGTTATGAGTACTCATTTAGTTTATCCATATCTTCAACAATCACATGGTAGTATCATTGTAATTTCATCATTGGCTGGTAAATTTGGTACTGCATTACGTACATCATATTCTGCAAGTAAACATGCAGTAATTGGTTTCTTTAATTCATTAAGACATGAAGCTAAAAATATACAAATCACTATTATTTGTCCTGGTTTCATTTTAACTGATTTCCATAATCACGTTAAAACATTAGATGGTAAACCAGTTAAAAGAAATATTGAAAATTTTATGACCGCTTCTCAATGTGCTTCTGAAATCATTCTCGCTGAACGTCAAGGTACTAGAGAATTAATTCAAACAACTAAAGCTAAAATTGGTTCTTATCTTCAACCAATATTCCCTGAATTAATTGAATATTTAACTCATATTCTTGCAAGTAAATCTGTTAATAAAAATTAATCTACATATACAATACAAAACATAAACTAAAAAAAATGATAAACAAACAAAATTTTATACTAAAAGTAAAAAGTACATAATCTTTAAAGATTTCAATTTATTGTACAATATTGCTTTTATTTAAATAAATAGTTTACATTTGTTTTGTTTTGTTTTGTTTTGTTTGTTTGTTTTGTTATATATTTGTTATATTTTAATCTTTAATGATAGTAATGTACTTGTATGAAACATATCCACAATACCCTTTGTTTCACCTTCCCATATTTTAATCTTTAATGATAGTAATGTACTCATATGGAAACATGCCTACAACACCCTTTGTTTCACCTTCCCATAATTTACCAGCTGGTTTTTTGAAAACATAAACTAAATCATCTTGAATTAAAGTGAGTGTACTATTATTTGTTGGAATATAATCTCTTAAAACACGACCTGTACATAAAATTTTTGGTGCATCATAAGTTTCTTCATCATCCCAATCATCATCATCGTCATCATCATTGCTAACTGGTGCTGTAATTAAAATATTTGAAATTTAGTATAATATTCTCACACATCATATATCATGTGACATCATTTTAATTGAATTTTAATTGAATTTTAATTTACCTTTTGTTTGAACTGGTGCAACAGGTCTTGGTGCTGGTTTAGATGGAGCTGGTGTTGGTGTAGTTGTTGTGGTTGATGGAGTTGGTGCTAAAGGTCTTGGTGCTAATTTTGGTGGACCTGTTGATGTTGGTGGAGCTGGTGATGCTGTACCAACTGGTTTTGAACCAAATGGAGATGGTTTTAATGGTGCTGGTGCTGGAGTACCTGCTGGTTTAGCACCGAATGATGGTGCTGGTGATGTTGAAGTTGGTGGTGGTGCACCAACTTTTGAACCAAATGGTGATGGTTTTGCTACTGTTTTTAATCCAAAACTCATTTTTTTATATTTATATAAATTATATTATTTTGTTTTTTAAAAAAAAAACACCGATATTTTAAAAAAAAAAAAAAAAAATTTGTTTTGAAATTTGATTTCACCCAAAAAAAATTAGTTTGAAAAATATCTTTTTTTTTTTTTTGAAAAAAGTGGCTTTAATTAGTTTGGTGGGTATTTGGTTATCATAATGCAACCATATATTTATAATTTGTGTTTATTAAACATATATATTGATTATTATTATTATTATTAATTATTGTTTTTCATTGTCATCTGATGGTAGTAATAAAGATTCTAAAACTTGTTTTGAAGTTTTTTTTAAGGGATAAAAATAATCAAACATATTACCCGAATAACGATACTGATCACGACCTATTGGACAAGAATCACGAATTTTTAATCTTGTTTCTAAATTTATCCAACCTTCATCAATTGCTTGTTGAGTTAATTGTTTCATTTCTTTACGTGCTTCAATTGTGAGTAAATCAGTTGGTGGTAATTTAGGAGATTCACCATTATAATTTATTTTGATAATAACACAACTTCTAAAAACAAACCATAATCCATAAACTGGATGTATTGACCACATTACATCTTTATCATATGCAGCAACACCAGCAAAATGACCACATGTTTGAATATGTACATATTTACCACTTGATGGTGAATTAAAATCGTAACGTATTTCATATTCGTATTGTGAAATATCATTGTTTCCCTTTAATATTGATTCAATTGTATCAATACAAAATGAATTCATTGGATCCTTTGGAATACAATTAATCATTTTAATATACTGTTCAAAATGTGGCCAAAAATTATGTGTACATCCAATTATTATACCTGTTGCATCTTCAATTGAAAAATCATTTAATTTATGTAATGCTGCATTATTATATTCATTAACCTGTTGTTGTTGTTGTTGTTTGATATTTATTATAATAATTATTTTGGATATTTTGGATTTATTTATTAGTAAATAAATAATAATCAACTTATATATTTTATCTTTTTATTGTGGTTGATTGATTAGATTTTTAATTATTTACTCTAAATGGTTCAACAATGTCAAATCCTTTTTGTTTAAAATCATTTTTTAATGATTGAATTAAATGTTCCATCTATTGCTAAAAAATAATCTCGTTTTTGAAACTGGACATTAATGGGCAATAATTTAAATTAAATAACACAACAGTAACAAAAAATAAAAAAAATGAAAAAAAATAAAAAAAAAAAAAAAAACGTTTTTTTTCAAAAAAATAGATTTTTTTAATCAAATTACAAAACACACATACACCAATTGTTGATTAATCTTTGTTCAATTTATTAATATTATTAAAATAATGATATAGTAATATTGGTATTATTAATATCTATAGATACACACACACCACACACATACACACACACACACACACACAGATGTACCCCATTTAATTTAAAAAATTCGAATTATTTTTGTTATTTTATTATTTTTTTTACAGTGTAACAATAATCAATTAATTTTTTTTTTGTAAGTTTGTATTTTTTTTTTTTTAATGGGTTTATCTGTGTGTGAGTTTTAATTGCTATTTGTAACTATTACTACTATAACTTCACGTATTCAAAAAAAGCGAGATTTATTATTATTATTTTATTTTATTATATTAAGTTATTATCATTATTTTTATTATTTTTATCATTCACCTAATTTATATCTTGGTATCTTTAAAACGTCGAATATTAATAAGTTAGATTAATTAAATCAATCGTGGTATAATCAATCAATCAACCAATCAAAGAAACTTTTTTTTTTTAAAAGATGATGTTATTTTATTTTACACAACCACCCACACTCATTCATTATCAATATACACACACCCACACCCACAGAACCCCCCCTCTAGCACTTAATCACTATTCAAATTTATTGTAAAATGATAAAAGTTTGTGAAAAAACACCCAAACCAAGATTTAATTATTATTAGTATTATTATTTTTATTATTTTTATTGTTAAAAAAATATATTTATACTTTTGGTTTAATATGGAAATAAACACACTGCTACCATTTGTATTATGTTTGTTTTTGGTGTCTGTCTGTGGGTGTGTTAGTTCCAAAATCTAAATCACAATTGATTAAAAATAATAAAATTATAATTTATTATTTTGAAAATTACTTTTTTAGTTCTTGTCTCACTCTTTATTTATTTCTGAGCGAGTTTTTATAATTAAATGAAAACAAATTGGCTAAAAGGGTTGATTAATTTAAAAAAAAAATATAAAAAAAACAAAAATAGACAGAAGCACCCACCCTTATTTATTTTCTTTTTTTTTTGTTTTTAAATTTATAATTATAGAATATTCAAGTATAATAGTTATATACATGTATAGTTATATTTAAATATTATTATTACTATACACAGTTTTGTCTTTTTTTTTTTTCTTTTTCTTTTTTTTGTTTTATTCTTTTAATTTTTATCATCTTCTCCAGTGTTGAAATCTTTATTATAATAATAAACACACACACACCATTACCACCACCATCACAACAACACTAATAATAACAAATACAACACTATCTTCACCAATTGTATACGATCATATCAATCATAAACCACAATAAACACCAAACAAATTATCACAAAGTGTAACAACGTCTATAAATTTATAAAATTAATATATATGTACATACTCATCTTTAATCACATATAACATACCCAACAAATTTATACCTCCACAATTCACACACACATCAGTTTTGATTTTTTCATTGTTTTTATAAAAATACCAATCACACTCACTCTTACACACAAATATACAAATAAAAACCAACCACTCTCTCTCACAAACAATTACATTTTTAGTTTATACATAAAATTTTTTAAAAAAATAACCAGTGTGGATTGAACCGATTTAATTTTGTAAGTTTTAGCCATATAAACATAAACTGTGTTTTTATACAAACCACCCCCTTTTAATTCATGAGTATATTTTTTTTTTTTTATAAATGATCATACACACTATATAAAAAAAAAATCTAATTTTACTTGATTTCGATAAAACTTTTCAATTTTTACAACATTTTTTTTTCATGATTTAAACCTACAAAAAAATCATGTTTATAAAGTTTATTTTTAATTTAAATAGCATCACACACACACACACACACACTAATAACATCAAAAATTAAACAAAGTGTGTTTATTTCTCTTTATCATTATTATTATTATATTAAATAATAATCAAACATAATTAAACGCCAGACGTCATATAAAAAAAAAAAAAAAAAACATATTTTATATTTTCCAATAAAAGGATTGTTTTGTGTGTGTTTTTTTATTGTATTTTTACCTTTGACAACATTTATAAATATTTTCTTTTTTTTTTTACTTTTTTCGTCCAGCCACCCTGTATTTTTAAAAGAAACTTTTTTTTTATTTTTTATTTATAAATTTCATTTTTATACAATTTATATAAACATACATCATTCATCATTCATTATTACTTTTATTTATTTAATATTAATATTGTTATTTCTTTAATACTTTAATATTAGCACACACAAACATCAACATCACACACATCAAATACAAATTTATTTATTAGCTAAAAAAATGGAAGATCAATTAGTTTTAGACTTTGAATTTTTAGTATCAACATTCTTTTTTTCAATTTTTACAGTTACAATCTATTTTTGTTATTTTTCAAAAATCAACAACAACAATAATAGTGATCAACAACAACAACAACAAAAACAACAACTCAATATCAAAACAGTAGGAGGTGATGATAATAATAATAATGTATTAGAGATACCAAAATCACTTTCATTAACATGTAATAATATAAATGTAAATTATAATAACAATTGTAATAATAATAATAATAATAATAATAATAATAATAATAATAATAATAATAACGAAATAAATTATATAAATCAAGATGAAGGTAAAGAAGAATTTACATCATGTTTAACATTAGTAGATTTACAAGAAAATTTAAAAAAACAAAAACAAAAACAAAAAATGAATCATGTATTTAAAAGTTTTAAAATATTTAGTGGGTCAATATTGGTAATTGATGAAAATTTAAATATTTTATCATCATCAGAATCAGTAAGAGATATATTTTCAAATATAAATGATATAAATGGTGTTAATCAAAAATTAATTGGTGGTACATTATTATACAATTTTTTAAATTTAGTTTATCAACAAGATAAAGAAAGAGTATTACAATATTTGAAATCAAAATTTGGATTTCAACAAATTTATCAAAAACAACATCAACAACAACAACCAAAACAAGATGAAGATGGTGTTGATATTGATGATGGTGATGATGATGATGATGATGGAACTGATTTACATTTAGTTGATACAATTTTATTTCAAGCAATTTATCATATTAATAATTCAGATTTATCAGAACCATTTAATTTACAAGTATCAATTTTACCATTCATTTCAGAAAATTATATTGTATTATCATTAAAAGATTTAACACCAACGCCACAACCATTAAGAATTATATTGACTAAATCATCAAATTGTTCATCACCAAGATCATCTGCTGCCACTGCTAACATTAATGGTACATCATCACCAAGATCATCAAACAATAATGGATCAGCAATTTCACCAAGATCATCAAATAATGGTGGTGCAATGTCACCAAGATCATCAACAAGTGGATTATCGTCATCAACTAATAATGGTGGTACAATGTCACCAAGATCATCAACTAATAATGGTGGTGCAATGTCACCTAGATCATCAAACAGCAGCAACAATAGTAATAATGGTGGAGTTATATCACCAAGATCATCATCAATGGGTATTAGTTTTGATAGTATATTAAATAATAAATCAATTGATATGATTTCACATTTATCACATGAACTTCGTACACCAATTCATTCAGTAATTGCATCAATTCAATTATTTAGATCAACAATATTGACAGTAACTCAAAATGAATACCTTTCAATTATTGATACATCAGCAAATACATTGTTAGAATTAGTATCAAATGTATTGGATTACAAAAGAATTAGATCAGGTAAATTAACATTAAATAATGTTGATTTCAATTTATGTCATGTAATTGAAGATGTATGTGCAATGGTTTCACCACAAACTCAAGCTAAATCATTACAAATTGCATCATTTATATTCATTCACTGTCCATTATCATTTTATGGTGATCCAATTCGTTTAAGACAAGTATTACTCAATTTAATTGGTAATGGTTTAAAATATACAAATAAAGGTCAAGTTTGTATATCTGTTGAACCAGAACAAGTAAATGAACATTGTATGTATTTACACTTTCAAGTTAAAGATAGTGGTATCGGTATTAAGGAAGAAAATATGTCAAAATTATTCAATGGTTTCTCTCAAGTAAATAATGGTGGTACAACTCAAGAAGCATTAGGTAGTGGATTAGGTTTAGCAATTTCAAAAGATTTAGTTGAATTAATGGGTGGTAAAATTTGGTGTACTTCAAATTCAACTACTAATCCAGGTGAAGCAGGATGTACATTTCATTTTGTAATTCCATTGGAAACAAACCCAAAACAATTACCATGTCCAATTCAAAATTTTAATGGTCTTTCAGTGTTGGTAGTTGATAAAAATCCATACATTCAAACTGTACTTTGTCAATATTTAGAAGGTTGGAATTGTCAAGTAATTAAAAGTTCAGACATCAAGGAAGCATCATCTAAATTAAAAGATTTACGTCGTCAACAAATTGAAGTTGTAATGATTGATATTGATGCAATTGATTTTAGAGATTTCATTCAATTTAAAGAAGCATTTAATCGTTTAGAATTTGGTAGAATTGGTTTAATTACAATGTCTTCTGATAGATCAATGGTTAATGAAATGGGATTTGGTACTTCAAAATTAACAAAACCATTTAGACAGTCACATTTAATTGCTTGTTTATTAGCATCAATGCCTGAACATTCTTTATCAAGTACAACTTGTTTCCCTCAAAATGTAGTTGGTATTAATAATCAAAATCATCAACCACATAATGGTAATAGTGTTTATGGTAATGGTAATTATTTTACAAGTGGTAATAGTGGTGGTAATCAACCTTCATTAAATAGTAATCATTTAAATGGCTCAACATCTCCAAATGGTACTTTAATGGGTCAAAATAGAAGATTATCATTTTCATTAGGAAAAATTCCAACTTCGTCAAATGGTGGTAATAATGGTATACATATTTATAAACATCAACAACAAGATACAACTTCAAATTCATCAAGCGTTAATAGTGGTAATGGTGGTATTACTAGTAATGGTAGTAGTGGTGGTTCACCTTCTTCACCAAGATTTAAAAAATTGGTTGAAATGGAAACAAATATAACTTCACCACCATTATCATCATCACCAAATATTACTCGTAATCGTAGTAATAGTAATAGTGGTAGTGTTTCGAAATTTAATGACGATATCAACTCAAATGTAAATAGTAACGATAATGGAGCACCATCATTATCACTTTCAAATAATGGATTATATAATAATAATAATAATAATAGTAATCAATCATCTGCGAATTCATCACCACAACAATCACCATCACCACCACAACAACAACTTAGTTATGGTCGTGTTACAAGAAGACATTCAATTGATATTATTATGTTTGAAAATTCAAAAGAATTATCAGAATTGAAATTTGGTAATGGTAGTTCAATGGAAGAAAGAATGATATCACCACGTGGTGGACCAGCAACAATTAAAGAAGTTGATAGTAGTTCAGGTACATCTTCAAATAGTTGTTCATTAGCACAATCACCAAATTCTCTTTCACCAAGGTTAGGTTCAATTACACCACCAGTTTTACCACCAACTAAAATTATGTTATTAGATGATAGTCCAGTATCATTGAAATTAATGCAACGTATATTAGAAAGTCGTGGTTTTGATTGTTATCCATTTGATTGTTCTGAAAAAGCAATTGTCGCAATGGAATCCGTTAACCCTGCTATTATATTCATGGATTGTAAGTAGAGAATTGTTTTGAATTATTTATAAATTACCTTAATAAGTATATTAATAATTTTTCAACTTTACTTGGATTACAGGTGAAATGCCAAGAAAAAATGGATTTGAAACTACTAGATTAATTAGAAAGAATGAATTGGAATCAAATACTTTATTAAAAGATCGTAAAATTATTATTGCATTAACAGCTCATATCAATCCAGAAATTCAAGTAAAATGTTTTGACGCTGGTATGAATGATTTCATTTCAAAACCATTTAAACCTGCTAGTTTAGAATTAATTCTTAGAAAATGGGAAGATTGTATTCAATCAAATCATTTAAATTATAAAAATAGTTTATTATTATCTTCATCAACTACAACTACAACTAGTACAACAAATGAAAATAATGATCATTTAACTACAACTACAACTACTACAACTAGTACAACAAATACCAATAATATCATCATATCTTCAAATTAAAAAAAAAAAAAATCAATAGCAATAATTGTATGATGATGGTATGATAAACTAATCCATCTCATTTGTAAATAAAAATAAATAAAGAAGTAGTACATTGTTAATAAAACAAAACAAAACATAAAATATTATTATTGTTTTTGTTATTGTTGACTCATTGGAACCATATGACAAGTAGTGATACTGCATGATGAAATAAAACATTACTATCAAAGTAATCTTTTGATGTTGAAATTAGGTTAAAATGATTCAAACCAATTCCATTGTATTTGTTTTGTTTCTGAACTATTATTTATTTTTAGTGCTAATTTTTTTGAAAAATAATTAAGGAAATTAAAATCAATAATACAACACCACCAACAATAATACCAACAATTTTAGCATTTGAAAGGTTTGAATTACAAATTATATTTTCATTTTATGAACATATGCCAAAGGTATTGGTTCTATTCTATAATAATCAATATCAAACTTTATAAAAACAATATATTTAAAAAACAAGATTTATATTTATTTACACAACTGTGTATTAATAAAACGTATGTTTCTTTATTTATAAAAATATGATTGATAAAGAAATAAATGATGTTAATATTAAATTTATATTAAATATGGTTGAACTAGAATTATTATTTCCATCATCATCATTTGTTTTATTAACAATTTACTACTTCAACTATAAAAAAAAAAAAAAAAAAAAAAAAACATTTTTTGAAATTTCAACAATAAATTTAATGTTGCAACAAAACCATAACAATAAAAATTTACAAAATTTATTGTAATTTAAGGTGGCCACAATTGCTGGTATACTTTTTGAAGTGAAGTGGGTGCAGTTGTATAAGGGGCTCCAAAATATGGGCTGATTAGCTATTTAATAGGTGGTCAGTTCAGACGTTAGGTGTAATTTGTATAATGGCCAGGAATGATAGGTTTGAATTGATTAGTAATTGCCTGACGCCATAAGGAGGGCGTGTTGTTTACGGTTGTCGGCCCGTTGCAGTGGTGGTGAAAACCATATTTAAAATCTCCATTCCGAAGTAAAGTAAATTAGGTATTCTTTTTTTTTTTAAGATTATTAGGAAATTCAAATATTAATTCAATAAATATACATGTTATAATATATCACTGCAATAGAAGTTTTGGTTTTTATGATAACAACAATGTTTCAACATCAACACATCCACCAATGTATTGGTTCTATTCTATTTTAAATTAAAGAAACATGTATTACCAACTTATTAAATTAAAATAAAAAAAGATTATTAACTTTTTAAAATTAAATAATTACAAATGTAAAAATAATTAATTCAATTACTTTATTGAAATATCATTATTAATACATTCAAAAAAAAAAAATTAGAGGTCAAGGAGTAATTGCGAGGGAGGCTCACAAATCCTTTATCACAGGTTAGCCTTAATCAACTGTAGAACAATACAAAGTATGGAACCAGTGACCCTGTGACCTAAAGGAAGTAGTTCGCGCGATAGTACTTTACCACGACAATCTTCAAATTTATCACCTCTCTCACAGAGGTCGTTGAAAAATTTTTATATATTGGATAATGGCATTTCAAACTGAATTAATATGGTGAATTTGTTATAAATTTTTCAATTAAACCAATTGGTGATTGAGATGGATAACTATAGTAATTTTAATATTAAATTTAATTTATAATCATAATAAATAACAAATTCAAAAAATAAAAGTTACGCCTTTTTTATCTCTGTTGTTTTCATTTTATAAAAATAATGAAAAACGATAATTTAACTATAAATTTATTTGTATTGAAATTTCCAACCTAATTAATATATTTTTAATAGTAAATAATTCAATTATAGGTTAAATTAAATCATGAATTTGAAATTAAAATATTATAAATATTTATTTAAAATATGAAGTTTTCCACTAATTTCACCATTAACAGCCAAACAAAATACCGTTTCTTCAGTATCTGGATATTCAAAATGAGATATATTGTGTGTTGACCCTTTACAAACATGTGGTATTATTTGATGTAAATGATTTAAAAATAAATCAAATCTTTTAATATCTAGAAAATATTGTAAATCGGATTTAAATGATTCTATTAAATAGTGAGGATCTAATATTTGTTGATCATTGATTATTGGCAAAATAGATAAATTTTGGATTAAACTTGATAAAATTTCATCAATTCCAGTATTAAAAATATAATTGTAAGTGAATAAAGTTGGATCTAGATATTTACCAATATCATAAACTGAATCATTAATTTCAGTTTCATCAAAATAACATTCTGTATAACTAATTGCATCTAAAATGAATGGTCTTTCCATTACATATTTTATTAATAATGGTGATCTTGCTGAAAGGTAATAACATATATGATATTTATTATGATGAATATTGATCAATGGTGCTTTTTCAATTAACATTAAATATGCAATTTCAATTTGTTTAATTGTTACATTTCTAGATTGAATTAACTTTTTATATAAATGATTTAAAATTAATGAAAATGATTGAAAATTGTAATCATTTGATTTTATATCACTACCAACACTATTACCATAATGAATTGAATATTCATTTACAAACAATTTAATAATTGATAAAATATCTGGGATTGATTTATTTAATGGTGTTTTTGAAATACTTTTACAATAATAATTATCACTATTGAATGCAGCAACTCTACAAAATGAAGTTGAATCATCAAATGTATAAATGTGGCAATAAATAAATCTAAGGTTTTCCAATAGATATTCAGGATTTATTTTAAATGGGTTAAATTGACCATCCAATATAAATTTAATTAATTTTATTGAAAATGATTTAATTGCTTGGAATAAAATTAAACTTGAATATTCATTAAATTTATCACATTGTTGAAATTGTATATTTTTTAATTCCAATGTTTCCAATAAATTATTGTACCCTTTAAAAAATGAATAACTCTTGAAATTAATAAAACCACTTGATATTAAATAATTTGATAATGATATTTGATTTTCTATTGGTTGTAATTGTATTTTATTTAGTATTTCCGATTCAAATTTTTCATTGGAAATTTCAAACGAATATTCAAATTTAATTGAATCTATTGATTTAATATCTTGAATATTACAATTTTTAATTGATTTAATATATGTATATTCATAAATTGATCTTTCATAATATTTATCTGATTCTAACGTATTTTTAAAACTAATTGGTAATTTGATAATTGCATATTCTAGTAATTCCAATGTTTTAAATTTAAATGCAAATTTAAAATCAAATAAATTTCTTTTTAAATCTTGAAATGTCAATGATATAATTTCAGTTTTTGAATTTTCATTTAACCAATCAATTGTTTGTTTATCTTTAATTTTAATTCTTTGACCATAATCTGTATATTTAATAATTTCATATTGGAATTTAAGGTGATTTAAAAATGAATTGAATGTTGATGGAAATAAATTATCAAATCTTGAATTTTTGAGATTTATTGAATTAATACGAGTTTGATACTGTAATTCTGATTCACTTTTTAAAATATAGTTTATAATTTTATTATATAAATATTCACAATATAATAATGGTGTTGATAATGATGATGTATATAAATTTATAAATTTTAAAATTTCATTTGATTCTTTTCCTTTAATTGAATATTTTTTATAATTATCAATAGTATACATATTAAATTCATCTTGTAATGTATTATCTATTATCCATTTTAATCCATTAACACTAAAATTTGATTTTGTATATAAAATAACAATATTGATTATTTCCATATCTAATAATGATAATTCATTTAATGGTTCATCATAAATTAATAAATAATGTTGATAATATATTAATGGTTCTTTAATAACCAATGATTTGAAATATTCTTTTGTATTGTATGGCGAAAATATTGGATTATCAATTATTATTAATTTAATAATATCATTTGAATTATCTTTATTTGATATTGAAATTTTAATTGATTTTGATTTAATTGAATCTGATATGTTGTAATGTTTTTTACTTAATATATATTCCAATTGATTTGATTTATACTTGTTTAAAATATGTTCAAACATTTGATCATCAATTACCATTGATATTGGTTCATTTAATAATACTTTTAAATATTCTAAATTTGTTTGTAAACAATATTTAATTAAACTATTATTTATATCTTTTGGTTTATCATGTTGATAATTAATTAATTTATAAACTATTGATTTGAAATCTTCATTGTTTTTTACTAATGATACCAATAAATCTAAACTTTTTTCTGTTATATTGATATCACTTTCATTTGCTTGTAATTTACATTTTAATAATTCATATTGATTATTCTTTATCATCCATTCTAATGATTTAATATCTTTGAATTTAATTCTATTATTTCTATTAATTTGTTTATAATCTGTATATTGTATCCATTCAACAGATTCAATTTGATTCATTATTAAATTAAATAAATATTTATTATGTATAACTTTATAAAACAATGTTTCTAGATTATTATTATTATTATTCATTTTGTATATGTGTGTGTATATATATTTATTGTACTCTGTATGATATTTAAAAAACTAAAAAAAAAAAAACTAAAAATAAGAATTTTTGTGGAATCTTTAGATATTTAAATAATAAACAATCCAACTGTGTTACTTTTGTTACAAACTAGTATTATTTACTATTATTCTTTTTATTTATTAATGTTGCACAATATATATCTCTATTTTAATCTAATGATGTTTATTCAGTGTGACCTAATGCACCACCACCTGCATAACCAAATAATTT
Organism: Dictyostelium capitatum; assembly: GCA_015252635.1. Classification (NCBI taxonomy): domain Eukaryota; phylum Evosea; class Eumycetozoa; order Dictyosteliales; family Dictyosteliaceae; genus Dictyostelium; species Dictyostelium capitatum. Next base: position 23,560 of record JACAFY010011965.1, read on the forward strand.
TACACCATAGCTGAAAATGAATGTGCATTAGTATAACATGTGTGTATTACTACTATAAGATATATAATAAGGTTTGCTTACTTTTTACCATAACATGCTTTACAATAGATTTTCTTTTAATTATATGATATGGATATAAATATGTATGTTAGAATTTAAATGTATTATTGGAATATTACAATATTAAAGGGGGATAATTATTAACATACATTATCATGTTCATTGAGATTTGTTGAATCTAAACCTTTTCTACATATAACACAAACCATACATTCTAAATATAAAAAAATAATTGTATTAGTTTATTATACAACCATAACATATGATTGTTAACAATAATCTGATAACTACGTTTATGATAATCAACACCATTTATGCTTGTTGGTGCTTTCTCTGCTGCGTATACACTTCAAAATATTTTATTGAATAAATTTGTTATTTGGTTAATATTCATGAAGATGATTGGTTGTGTGTTCTAATTTCTTATATATTTCTCATTACCTTTTTTGACAGGCACCACATTTTGAAGCACTTGATCCGAATTTTGGTGGCATTTTTTTAGCTAGAATGTTTTTTATATATAATGAATATATATAAAAGTAATAATATTAATAGAATAAAAAAAAAAAAAAAAATGGGATGATCAAAAAATTTTTTAAAATTACCCAAAAATAAAAAAAATTTATTTGAATATTTTTTAGTGGGTTCAAAATAAAACTGTTTTTTTTTTATTTGTTTGTGTATTTTAAATATACAACCATACAAGAATAGAAAATAAATACCTGAATCACACAAACATTCAATAGCTTTTTCAAGTACATACTCCTTGATACTGAGAAAACTGTTTGTTTTAATAATTATTATTTTTATATAAAATGACAAAGAAAAGGTCACTTTAAACAGTTAGGATAAAATCAACATTCTAAAAAAAAAAAAATAGTTGTAGAGTTTATTAAGTAAAAGTTTTTGTTTTTTTTTTTTTTTTTGAGTATTACAAACACTTTATAATACATTAATTTAGAAACATTTTCTGTGAACAATTGATGGACCAGATTCATCATATTATTCTTTTGAGATCCACATTTGTTGGAAAGTTGATAATGAAGCTAAAATTGATCCACCAATCCATACTGAATATTTACGTTCTGGTGGTGCAATGATTTTAATTTTCATTGTTGATGGTGCAAGTGCAGTTAATTCTTTATTCATACGATCAGCAATACCTGGG
>JACAFY010011976.1:2643-14672 GCA_015252635.1 Dictyostelium capitatum
GATTATTATACATATCTGGTTGTAAAAAACATATTTATTGGTTATCAAATTTAGTTTGGGATTTCTCATTTGCATTCATTCTTTGTATTTTAACAAGTTGTATATTGGCTGGTGTAATTAAAGTTGGATTCAAAGATCAATTTCTATTACATTTGGTATCATTAATACTGTTATGTTTAGCAATTATTCCATTGGGTTATTTATTTTCATATAAATTTAATACATTTGGTAAAGCAGTTGGTGCAATTTCAATAATACTATTCTCAATTGGTGTACTATTTATTATATCTGCAATAAGTGTTAGAATTGAAGCAGTTTCAAATCAAAGTTTAACAACTCAAAAAGCAGCAGATATAGTTGATATTATATTTTCAATATTATCACCTCTCTATGCATATAGTAGAGTATTATTTATACTTAGTGGATTCCCTGGTTCAACTCGTGTTGGTGAATTTAAAATTGATAATTATTGGTCATTTAATTATTGTGGTACTCCATTGTTAATTTTAGCAGGTCATGTTGTTATTTGGACATTTTGGATATTATTATTAGATTATGTTCCACAATTACGTGGTTATTTAAAGAATCCAAAGAATATATTACCACCACAACCACCAATAGATGAAGATCAAGATGTTGTAGCTGAAAGAAAAAGATTATTAAGTTTACAACCTCAAGAAGAACCATTACAATTTAGAAATCTTCATAAATTATTCCCAGCTGTTGATAAAAATCCACCAAAAGTTGCAGTAAATAATTCAACATTATCAATTCCAAAAGGTCAAACATTTGGTTTATTAGGTATGTATTATAAATTTATTGGCATTTGTTAACAATGATATTAATATTAAAAAAAAATTTGATTATCAAAATAGGCGTCAATGGAGCGGGAAAAACCACTACTATATCTATGTTATCAGGTGAATTCCCACCAACATCTGGTGTAATGTCAATTAATGGTCATGATTTAATTACTGATAGAGAACAAGCATTAAAATCAATTTCAAGTTGTTTCCAATTTGATTCATTGATTACATTATTATCAGCACGTGAACAATTATGGTTATATTGTAGAATTAAAGGTATACCTGAATCAAATATTAATCAAGTAGTTGAAGCTTTCATTCAAATGATGGATTTAACACGTATTGCTAATAGTAATTCAGGTGGATATAGTGGAGGTAATAAACGTAAAACGTCATTATCAATTGCAATGTTAGGTAATCCATCCGTTGTTTTCCTTGATGAACCATCAACAGGTGTTGATTCAAGCACAAAAAGATTTATGTGGAATGTAATTAGTGAACTTGGTAAAGATAAAGTAATTGTTTTAACATCACATAGTATGGCAGAAGTTGAAGCATTATGTTCACGTGTTACTATTATGAAAGATGGTAAATTAACATGTCTTGGTACAATTCAACATATTAAATCAAGATTTGGTGCTGGTTATTCAATTGATGTTAAATTTAAAAAAGATTGTTTTGAAGGTGGTGTTGATACAATATTAAGATCAATTCCAAATTCAACAGTTGTAGATCAACATGATATTATGGCTAGTTTTGAAATTGAAAATCCACAACACCAACCAATTAAATTATCACAATTATTTTCAACTCTTTCAAATTTGACAATACTTGATGATTTTAATGTTTCTCAAACTTCATTAGAATCTGTTTTCTTAAAATTAACAAGTACATCATATGAAAATCGTTTAAATATATATGAATAAATAAATGCAAATAATTAATGTGTGCATAATATATATTGTTTTTGAAAGTACCAATGTTAATTAAACGCATATTACCGCGTTTAATTAGGTGGATCTTGGATTTTAATTCTGCGATCCACCTAATCTAGATTTTTAATTTGTAAATTGAAAAATAAAAAAAGTATTTTGTAATTTAAAAAATAATAATATATTTATAATTGAAATAGTGTATATAGTAACATTTCGATAGAATACGGACAGTGGGATATATAAAACATCTACTTGAAAATCTTTTAAAATAAAAAAATTGTAATAAAAGTGTGTTTCTAAAAATAACTTTTAGTGTGTTAAAGAAATTATAAAAATGACAGGTCATTTTTACAAAAAATCTATATCAGGACTTAAAAATTATATGGACAATAAATTGAAGGACTTAAAAAATATATGGTTTACCAAATTGTAAATTGTAAAGTTTTTAAATATTATAGATTAAATATTTTAAATTGGTATTTGAAATTTTTAAAATTTATTTAATTTTATTATAAATAGCTAATATTTTTTTTTGTTTTTGATCAATAAATCATAATGAAATTAATAATAACCTTTTTTATAATAATAATATTTTATAATTTTAATATAATATGTAAGTAAATTAAAATTATTTTCATAACTTTTAAAAAAATATTAAACTGCAGATTTTTTTTAAATTATTAGTATCATTATCAAATTTAAAATCAATTTACAGTGAAGATGAACTAAAAACAATTTATCAAAAACTATTAAATTCAAAATCAACTAAATTTTATGGATTTAATGATGACCAACCAAAATCTGAATATTTTGATTTAATTAGTAAAAGAGTAAAAGAAATTAATAGAAACTATAAATATTTTTTAACTCCATTTGAATGTTCATTGTTTTCAAGTTATTCATATAGAAAAAATGATGATTTTATTTTACCATCAAAAGATTGGATTCCAATTTACAATGATTCAATTGGGTCTATAACTCTAAAAAATGAAATTGATCATAAAGTTGTGGTTGCATTTAAAGGTACTGAATTTAATTGTAAAAATATTATTCAAGATTTAACCCAAGACTTTAAAGGTGTAATACAATTGGAAAATAATTATTATTTAGCAACCATTAGAGATACAATAAAGAAAGCTGTTGACTTTTGTAATGAAAATCAAGTCACATCATTAACAATAACAGGGCATTCATTAGGTGCATGGAGCGCAGAAATGGCACATTTCTTTGCAGTATTTGAATTTAAATTTGATAATAGACATGTAAAATCCATTGTATTTGAATCGCCAGGTACATTTGATCACATGAATAAATTGCAACCAAATACAATTTTTAAAAACAATTTACAAATACTTGATATTACTACATATGTATCACCACCAAATTGGGTTAATTCAATCCAAAGACATGTTGGAAAATTATATCAATTATATTACCATGAAAAATCATTTATTTTTAATATTGATGTAGATTTATATTTAATTAATCCATTTAAACAATATAAGTATCATAAATTGGATAAATTACAACCATATTTAGATGTTAAAGATGGATATCCAATAAATCATGCAATTGTTACAGATTGGCCATCTACATATAAAAATTAAAATAATAGATCAGTATCCTTTGTTGGAGATACTATTCTATTTAGTCAATTCAAAACATTTTGTGATTTTTTTGAAGATGGCATCAATGAAAATTCTTTTGATCAATTCTTTTTAACATATCAATCACATTTCAAAGTAGTTCCATTCAATTATAGGGAAGATACTTTAATTGATTTACCAGATACAATTGACCAAGATTTAATTGAATTAAAATTAGTTGATTTATCAATATTTGAAATTGAAGATTTAATAAAAGAACAACTATTGGAAATTAAAGAATCATTTGAAATTACAACAAAAAATCAAATTATTTCAATTAAAATTATTTCATCTGATCAATCTTTAACAGTTTATCAATTAAAAGATTGGTTTAAAATGGTTACTTCTTACATAAATGAATATAATGGACTTAAATGGTTAGAAAAGTCAACTCCTTCATCAACACCTTCAACAACAATTCAACAAACTCCATCTTTAGTTACTATTTTCTCTAATGAATATTTTAAAAAAGATAAAGTATATTCAATTAAATCAAAAGATAGAAATCAATATCTTAGTGGAAATGGTAAAGAAGGTCATTTTGATTCACGTGATTATGTTTTAGAATGGGAAAAGTTTCATTTAATTTGTGATAACAATAATAGATGCACTATTAATTCATTATTATTTGGAATGGCAAATTCTAAAACTGCATATTCTGTTGGACTTTCAAAAGAATCACCAAATGATTGTAGTTATTTCCAATTCTTTAAAATAAATGGATATTATCAAATTAAAAATTGTCTTGGTAAATATTTACAAATTCCAAAAACATTAAAGATAAAGTGACTGCAACAAAAGATTCAAATGAAGTACGTACAATGTTTTTAATTAATGAATCTTTATAAATAAAAATAATCTTTAGTTAATAAAAAAAAAAAAAAAAAAAAAAATTTAAAAAAATTTAAAAATTATTTTTTTTAAAAAAAAACAATTAAAAAAATTTTTAGTAAAATTAATTAATTATAAATTTTTTTTTAAAAAAAATCTTTTCTAGTTAGCATACCAACGACATGGTTAAAAACATTAATAACTACAATATGTCTAAGACCAACCAATCTAAATATTTTATAGGCTTCGTTAAATGAAGAATAATTTTTAATACTACAAACTGAGAAATCCATATCTAAATAATCAAATAAATAGTGATTAGAAATTTCGTTTATCAATAATGGATTCAATATTTTAAAAGAGCAAGTGATATAACTTACAAGGTCTTAAATCAATATATTTTTCATTATCTTGAGGAGTAATTGATTTTGAAAGTTGGAAAATTGGTTGAATTTTACTTGCCAATTCTTGTGAGAAGTCAACATGATCTATTGGTAAATTATATCCTTTGTCTGAAATGAAATCAATATTCTTTAAACCATCTTTTGAACAAAATATTTTTCTTTTTAATAATACTGATAATTGACTTCTTAATATTAATCCACATAATATATTATTGTTGTTGTTGGTATCGTTGTCAATATTATTATTATTATTATTATTATTATTATCTTCATCTTCATCTGAAATGAATACATTATTATAATTAATTGTATTTCTTTTTGATAATCCATTATTGTTACTATTGTTATTACTTGAAGAATGTAAACTTGGTAACATTACAACTGGGAAACCATTATGTGTACAAGATTCTAACAATTGAATTACTGTTTTAACTTTAACAATTTCAGGTAAAGTTTTAACTTCTGAAGACATTGCTTCAGCTACAGTTTTCTTTCTTTGATGATATGCGGGTTGACTATTTAAATATGGTATATGTTTTAATTCAATTAAATGTTCGTAAATTGATTCATTGAAAATATCACCAGTCCATTTTGCTATCATAACAACCAAAATTACTGGAAGGAGATATTGTGTTGTTTCTGTTAATTCCACAATAATTACTACCAACGAAATTGTCATTCTCAAAGACCCAGACATCATACTTGCAGCACCAATGAGTGCATAAATTGAAGGATCGATTGAAGTGAAATATCTTGCCAATAGTAATCCAGTTAAACGTCCTAATGAACTACCTATTAACATCATTGGAATAAAAATACCACTGGCAACATAAAGTCCACTTGTAATTACAGTCAATGAGAAATAGAACACTGAAAATGCAATTAATACACCAGGTGTAAATATATTATTATTTCTACTAAATAATATTTGTAACGATTCTTCCAATGTTGCCAATGTTAATGTTGCCAATGGATTATAGTATCCTTCTTGACAATTGAATTGGACTGTTTTCAAATCCAATTTTGCTGTAGGATCACAAGTACCTGGTGTAATTGGTGATATACCTGAAATTGGTCTACATGATGCCAACAATGGTGTAAAGAAACAAATTAACGATGTTAATATTACTATTGTTACTACTTCCAATAGTTTGTATAGTCTATTTGTACCAAGAATTTTTTTTCTCCAATAATTTAACCGTAAATTTAATGCGACAAATAATGAACCCAATAAACCACCAATTACACCCATACACATAAATGGAATTAATTCAGGGTAACTATATAGATATGACTTTGATGCTCCAAAACTAATTATACCATAATCTGATACATTTGATTTAAATCCTTGAAGAAATAAATTTGCTACTAGTGTAGCAATTAAGCAGGAAAAAAAAGTTCTCCATGTTAATTGACGAGACCAAAATGATGAACCTTCTTCTAACGTAAATAATACCCCACCAATTGGTGCACCAAAGGCGGCAGACACCCCCTAGAACATTTAATGATTCGGATGCAAGGAGGTTATCATTTTTGTGAAGGGTTCGAAATACAATTGATTTGAGATTTTAATATACCAGAGTAGAGTAGTTGGATAAATATTTAAATTAATAATTGTAATTTTATTTGTATTATTAAACATTTTAATAACAATTGGATTCTTACCGCTGCGGAACCACATGAAATGAAATCTCTTTTGTCACTATCATTCTGAAAAACCCACATTGATTTAATATGAAACTTTAATGTTTTTGATTTAAATTGAGAAATTGATGAACCAATACAACTACCAATATGAAACATTGGACCTTCTGGACCTAATACTAATCCACTTGAAAATGAAAATATTAATGAAGTTAATTTTCCTAATAATGTCTTTATGTTGAATGCACGTGATATTCTAACACCATTTAAATAACCTTTAACTTCTGGTAAACCTGAACTACCACATAATGGTCCAAACAATATAACCAATAAACAACTCATTATACCATATAATAAGTTAAATCCTAAATACACTAAAAATGGCACAATAATTACCGTTTTATTATAATCTGATATAAACCATTATTTAGTATATAAGTGTGTGCAAAATATGAAATTTTCAAATATATAGTATACTACATACATTTTTCAACTTGAGAAAATTTAAGTTCTTGTAATTTATCAACAGATTCTTTTAAACAATAACATGCCAAACCAACAAATATACCAATCATGAAACAGATTATCCATTTGAAAAAAGTCTTAAATACTTTTTGATAGAGTTTCTTTTCATTGTTATACTTTCTTAGAAGGATGTTATCTGCTTCAGAGAAATCTAAACTTTCAAAAGTGCTCATTAATGCCCTTTCATGGTGTGATACCTCTTTATCATGTCTTCTATGTGTAATTGTTGACATATTCTTTAATTTTTTTGTTTCCCATCCATTGTTTGTTTCATCATGATTAACACTACCAATTGTACCACTAGTATAATCGGATGTTTCCCGATCTACATTTAATAATAAATAATCTTTTGTTTGCTCACCAACACTATTATTATTACTATTCATTTTATAGAATATTTATATATGAATGAATAGATTTAATTGTGTATGTTGTGCGAATATGTTGTATGTTTGTTTATAATCAAAAATAAAATTCTAAAAAAAAAAAAAGAATAAAATTCTTTTAATCAGAAATTTTTAATGGGCTAGATATTTTATTTTTCTCAAAAGTTTTTTTTTTTCTTTTTATTTCATAAATTTTTATAAATTTTTATTTTTTTAGGTGGGACAAAGTCGACTTTATGCTAAAAAATAACTATTTGCTTTGCTGCATATAAGAAAATGAGAAATATTTGTTCATAATTATTATAAAAATCTATATTTGTGTATAAACAATTTAATAAATTTATCTTTTTTTTTATTTTTTTTTTTTTTTTTTTTTTTTTTTTTTTTTTTTTTTATATGAAAAATTTGTAAAAATAAAATCTATTAATATTTTATTTGCAAACACACTATGATTTTTGAAGCATCTTGTGATACATCTGCAAATTGTTTAGTTTTTATATCAATTTTTAGTATTATAAAAGAATTTATAGAATGTATACAAATTGAAATTAATGAAAATGGATTTCATTTATATGGTTTTGATGGTAGGATGTGTCTAACATTAATAAATTGTACATTGACTCTTAATATTACCACCATTAACAATATAAATTTTATTAATGTATTATATAGCAAGTCAAATATTATATATAGATGTAAATTTAAATTTAACATTTTTTAAAGAATTTTATATAGAGAAACCATTATTATTATGTTTTAATGTTGATCAATTAATCATGGTATTTAAAAATTTAAACAAGAGTACATTGCAAACTATAATATTAGGATATAGTGAAGTAAATCAAGATTCATTGTTAATTAGAGTGGTTAAATCAAATGGTTCAATTTCAAATTTTAAAATACCTGAAATTAATATTGACATGGCTAAAGAAAAGTATGAAATTTCAAGTACAATTGAGTATCAATGTGAAGTTTTATTACCATCTACTTTGTTAATTGATATTTGTAACGAGTTGAAAGCATTTAAAGACTTAAATTTATGTTTAAAAGTTGGTAAAAACTCATTAACATTTAGTGTTGATGATGATACATTGGTAAAAGCTGAAATTATTTTAGAAAATAAGGTTTGTGATACTTGTTGTAGTTGTAAAAACTGAAAACTCTCTTTTTATTAACATGTTTTCATTGACAGAAAACAACAGATTTTTATTTACTATGTAAAAAGGATTTATCTATTCAATTTAAAAACAAATATTTTTTAAAAGTTAATAATATAGTAAAGAAAATTGGTATAAAAGAATGTTTATTACAAATTGGTGAAAATTTACCATTGGTATTAGTGTTGTAATGTCAAAATAATAAATTTGCATTTTTTATTAGTTAGTAACCAAAAATACTAATTATATCTTAAATTGATAAAAATATAGTTCAATTAGTTCAGTTAGCTCATTTCAATTTTATCTTGCTCCAGTTTTAGATTAAAACTAAACAAAAAATAATAAATTTTTTTTTTTTTCACACACACAAATTAATATGAAGAACAATTTTAAATTGCGAGACTAAAAAAATCAAATTTTATTTAAAAAACATTTATGCCAGCTGATTTGTACTGTGATTATATGTATGTTTACATAAAATATATATCTATTTTTTTTTTTTTTTTTATGAGAGTTCAATGTTGATTTGGTGTAACATTTTAGATAAAAATTTCCTTTGGCCAACCATAAATAACCATTATCCAATAAAAAAATCATACATATCACTTGATTCTTTATCCAATTATCTACCATTTGACCACATACGAATTTGTAACATTATAAATAAAAAAAAAAATTAGTGTCTGTATTATCATTATTGTTCATACAATAATTATCTGTTGTTGATCATAATTAACCATAGAATGGTCCAATAAAAACTGTCTATATTACTTGATTCATATTTCAAACTCCTAATGATTTGTTATACATCCATTTTTATATCTTTATATTTCTTTTAAAAAAAAATCAAATTGTTATCTGTATGTTTTTATCTTTAAAAAAAAAAAAAAAATAGAAAAAATGAAATTTAGCTCACCAACAATAAATTAAAAGATAGGATTGATTTATAGCCCATACAACAGTTCTTCAAAATGATTAGCAATATGTTTTAATTTGAAAATTCAAATTTACCAATTTTATTTAAATATTTTAAAAATTGAATATCATTATTCATTGCATCTTTAATTAATGAATCTGTAATTATTAAATAAGAATGATTTGGAAATGAATTTAAAATTAAATCATAAATTACAATATCAAATTGATTAACAATATTTAAATTTTCAATTGATAAACCACTACCATCACCATTGTTATTAAATAAAAATTGTTTATGTTTTAAAATTAAATTCTTTTGTATTGAAAAATCATTATTCGATAGGATACCTTTCCAAAATTTATTTGACTGATTTGAATCACCACTACCACAATTACCATTATCATTAACATTTCTTGATAAAATTTCTGTAATAATTTTATTATTTTGAAAAATAAAATCCAAATATTCAATTTTATCATTTATCCTATAGTGTTTTGGATTTAAAATATAATTGATAAATGATTTATAATTACCAAATGAAATAAATGAATTAAATAATTGTTCATTTAAATAGTTACACTGATAAATCAATCTATAGAGTGATTCTGAAAATTGAAATTGTTCATTAACCAAACTACCATTACCAACTTCCAATTGTTGATTTAATAAAATGTCCAATTGATCTTTAAATAATTCAATATCATTAATGTGTAATGAATATTCTAAATTATAATTAATTGATTTTGAAAAATAATCACGTTCAATATTAACCATTTCTTTATCACATAAACCAGGTAACAATGAACAAACAGTTATTAATTTATTTACAAGTTGATAAAATGAATTACCTCTGGTAAATAAATAATCAAATGTCCAAATTGAAGAATGAATATATTTTGAAATATTATAACCAAAGTAATTTGCATTTTCAAGTAATTCAACCATATATCCATACATTTTAAAATGTTTAACAACTGTTGCTAAAAATGGTAATCCAATAATATATTTTAGTAGCTTATTTGATTTAATACCAATGTAAAAGAATGAATGATAAAACGAATGATCAATTTGAAATGGATATGATGGAACCATTATATTATGGTTTTCAATGATATTAAAAACATTTCTTATTTCAACTTCCGTTGTACTTTTAAATCTAATTAATGTTTTAAATACTCTATTTATAAATAATGATGTTAATGAATAGTATTCATTTAAATCTATATTATTATTATCAGTGCCATTGCTTGATAAAAGTAATACTTTATCAAAATTATCAATTAAAATTGTAATACATTTAATAATTTCCATACAAGTCAATTGTTTAATTGAAAACCAATTTACAAGTGGACAACTGTTTTCATATTTACCAAGAGTTGTAAAAATTGGAGTTGGTTTTGATATTTCTATTATTGCCACTCTAATAGTATCACTATTTTTAAAAAGTATATTATATTGTGATAATATAAATTCCAATTGAATTGGTTTACAAAATTGAATTGAATCCATAAATAATTTACAAGTTTGTTGAATTGAATCCATAAATAATCCAAGTTTTGTAAATGTTGAATCAACAACCGATATAGTTTCAACCAATAACCTAAAAATTGTATTTAAATCTTGTTGCGATAAATAATTTAAACCATTTGAATTTATATAGATTATTAAATTTTCAATGTTTTTAGCAGAGGCATTACCAAATTTTAAAATTGAAGAATAATTTCTGAAAATATTATCATTGACCATGTGTGATTCTAATTGTTGATTTATATAATTCAATGATTTAATATCACATTCAATGATTGCATTTACAATTGGATAATGGTAAAAATTATTTGAAGGGAAAAATACTTTTCCATTAAAATGTTTAACCAATTCAATTGATTTAAATACAATTATATATTCCATTACTGTTTTATAATTTGTTATTAAATAATTTGAATTTTCATTTAACCAATCTACAGTTTCAATATCTTGAATTATGATTTTATCGTTTGTTTGGAAATTATCATATTGTGAATAATATTGTATACGTGGTAATATTTTATTCCAACTAATTGGTAACAATGATCGTATTTGATGATTTTGGTGTAAGTTGTTATTGATAATAATTTCATTAAATAGTTGATTGGTTTCACTAATTTTTATAAATTTTGATATTTCAATATCCAATTGATTATTTTGAAAAATTGATTCAAAATGATCATTTGATGTATAAAATTTTATAAATTCAATTATTTTTGGATTCACTGTGATTGATTTGTTACTGATATATTGAATTTTTGATATATATGGGCGCATTAACATTTTATCATTATTATTTCTATGTTTTGATATCATTAACCCCAATAAATTTGTATCATAATTAATGTAAATGAATTTTAATGTACTATCAAAAATTCGTTGATTATCTAATGGATTATTATAACAACATGGTAATAGTTTATTCTTTTTCAATAGGAAATGATAAATTAATTCTGGATTTTCTTTAAATAATAATTGTATTAATTCTTCAATTCTTTCTTGACTATTAAATTCATTTATAATTTCATCAATTCTTTGTTGTTTTAGTGGCAGTGTTTTATAAATACCAAGATCAATTAATTTATTTTGATCATCATATGATTTCAATTGTAAAATTGATATAATTGAAGGTTTAAATGATTGTTGTTGTTGTTGTTGTTGTTGTTGTTGTTGTTGTTGTTGTTGTTGTTGTTGTTGTTGTTCTTGTTATTGTTGTTGATGTTGTTGATGATGTAGTTGTGGTTGTTGTAGT
>JACAFY010011976.1:14682-24742 GCA_015252635.1 Dictyostelium capitatum
TTTTTTTTTTTTTTTTTTTTTTTTTTTTTTTTTATTATTATTTTTATGTTTTTTTTTTTTTTTTTTTTCTTTTTTTTTTTTTTTTTTTTTTTTTTTTTTTTTTTGTTGTTGTTGTTGTTGTTGTTGTTGTTGTTGTTGAAAATCCTCTAATGATAAATAATATAATTTTGGATTTTTCAAAAATAATGAAATAAATTGATCTATATATTTAACATTATATTTAAATATAAATTCAAATGACTTTCTTTTCATATTATCTGTAATGTATATTGGTGGATTTGCATTTATTAACAATTCTAAAATTGCCGGATCCGATTGAAGTGACATTTCAAACTCTTTAAAATTAAAACTTTCTTGTATTGAAAATGGTTCTTTAGTAAATGTTGAAATTAAATCTTTTGCTTCATTTGTTATTAATGATAATAATAAATCTGTTTGTTTCATTTCCATTGGTTTAAATTTAAATAGTAGCTCCAATATTTCATTTACCAAATGGTGTTCACTCTCTGAAGGATTTGGTTTTAAATTCTTTTTATAAATCATTTCAACCAATAAATTCAAACCAACCAACTCAATATATTCATTTGCTTTTATCTTGCATTTTAATAATTCAAATTGTTTGTTTTTAATCATCCATTCTAATGATGTTATATTTTTAAAGTATTTTCTATTACCAACTCTATATGATTGATGATCATCATAAACTATCCATTCAACTGAATATATAAATTTGAAAATTTTTAATTTTAAATATTTATTATTCCAAACTTTCCAAAACAATAGTTCATTGTTACAAATTGTATTCATATTGTGTTTATTCTAATTATTATTACTATAGCAAAGTTATTATGATATTTATTTTTTTATATGAAGGTTTGTAAATTAATTTTTTTTGATTTTTTTTTTAAATTTTTTTTTTGTTTTTTTTTTTTTCATCCGCAGATGCTGTGATGTCTTTTTTAATGTGGAGAATCAAACAACAAGTGTTGTTAAAATTTATTAATTTTTGATATTTATCAATAAAATTTAAATTATTGAAAGTAAACATGAAAATACTAAAAGTAAGATAGAAACAGAAATGAAAGAAGAAGAATTTTCGGAACCATCATCAGAGGAGGAAGCAATAATTTGTTTTTCATTGAAACAAGCAATGTCATAACCAGGGTACGAAGTATAAACACCATTGGTTGAACAAGTGAAATTATTGGATAAAGCAGCAGATCCACTACAATTATTATTTGTATGAGTATTGAATGTAAATTCATTTGATGAAGCAGTTGGTACAAATGAAACCTCCAATGAACCAGTACAATCGGAACTAGTACCATTAACTGCAAGACAAGTATCAACTTCTAAACTTTTATTTCCAACATTACATTGTTTTTGGTTGATAACAAAGTATTTAAAAGTTGGATTAAAACATGAAACAATGAAACCTTGGAATGATGTTGGAGTACTACCAGCGCTACAAGAAAAGTTGCTAATTGCTACTGGATTATTACCACAATTCATGTTTGGGTAAATATTAAATGAATATTCTCCACTTGCTGGAAGATAATTAACTTTCAAAGAACCAGTACACGAAGGAGTTCCTGTGACAGCTAAACATTGATTTATTTCCATAGTTCTAGTTGCATTGCAACGATTTTGTTGGTCAAATACAAAGTATTGATATGGATCAGCTGCATTTACACTGTTTGATAGTACCACAATTAAACTTGCTACAAAAAATAAGCACAAACTACTGAATTTCATCATAAATTATTTTTTTTTTTGTAAATTTTTTTTTTTTTAGCAAAATTTTTTGGTCACGTGTTTTTTTGTTTTATTGATATAGATATATATATATTTGTATTTATTTAACAAAAGAATTGAAGAATAACAAAAAAAAAAAAAAAAAAGCACGTGAGCACACATTTAAATTGAGTTTTTTTATTTTTTTTTCTCTTTAAAATAAATATCTTTTATATTTTCTGACATAAAAAGGTGATTGGTGAGATTTATTTATTAAAAAAAAATAAAAAAAAATTTCGATTGGTTGTGTGGATTCAGATAAGACGTTAAATTAGACCCATTATAGTTTCAAAATTTGTATAATAGATTCTGGTTTATGGTTTATTTATTATTAAATCAATAAAAATTTAAATTAAGTATTAATTATGTATGATTAATTTATGAATACATTAATTATTTTTAGTTTTTTTGGCCAAACCCACCCATCTTTTTTTTTTACATCTCCATTTTTACATTTAGAAAGATATTTTTTATTGTGTGATATATATTTAAAAAATAAATTTTAAAAAAAAAAAAAAATTTCTTACATTTCCAAAATTGTTTGAAAATTTGAACATCCAATACAAGAGATTTAAACCTTTATTCGCATACCATTATTTTTTTTTTAAAAGGCACCTTTAATCACATAATAAAAATTATAATTTATTAATTTGTTTATAACATTTTTAAAAACAAATATTATAAAATTTGTTACTTGTTTTTAATTTAATATCTAAATTTGTATAATTGTGATGTCATGATGTCATAATTGGAATTAATTTTTTTTTTTTTTTTCTTTTTTTTTTTTAAATTTCAATTTTTTTTACAATACCACGCTTGTATTTTTTTTTTTGTCATTTTCATTGTTATTAAATCTTTAAATTTTTTTATAATATGACTACAACATCATATAAACAAAGAGGATATTCAGAAAAAGAATATTTTCAACAACAATCACCATTATTAGGTAATCAATTCCTTGAAGACACTCAATTATTAAGTGTATTAAAAAGAGTATTACCAGTTCAAGTACTTGATTCGATTAAAGGTGATCTTACTCAATTTGGTGAACGTGTTGTAACTGATATCTTAGAATTAGGTAGATCATCTGAAAATAATCCACCAAAATTAATTCAATATGATGCATGGGGAAAGTAAGTTATTATTAATGTTGACAATTTATGTGTTCCCATATAATGTACATTATTACTAACCAGCACATACTATATTTACAATCGATTATAATAGGAGAATTGATAAAATTGTAGTAGATGAATCATGGAATAAATTAAAAGATATTGGATGTTCAGAAGGATTAGTTAGTATTGGATATGAAAGAGAATATAAAGAGTATAGTAGAATTTATCAATATATAAAGATTTATTTGTTTGCATGCTCATCAGCAGTATTTGATTGTCCATTATCAATGACAGATGGTGGTGCACGTTTAATTGAATTGTATGGTTCAGATGAAATGAAAACAACTGATTACAAACATTTTACAACTCGTGATCCATCTAAATTTTGGACATCTGGTCAATGGATGACTGAAAAAATTGGTGGATCAGATGTATCAAATTCAGAAACAATTGCAATTCCAAATGGTAGTACCGATGGTAATGCATCATTACATGGATATAAATATTTTACATCAGCAACTACATCTGAAGCAGCAATGGTATTAGCAAGAGATGTTGAAAATGCAGATGGTAAAGGATCAGTTAGTGGATCAAGAGGTTTATCAGTTTATTGTATTAAATTAAGAAAAGAAAATGGTGAACTTGATCGTATCAAGGTTCATAAATTGAAAAATAAATTTGGTACAAAAGCAGTACCAACTGCAGAATTGGAATTAATGGGTACACCGGCAACTAGAGTTGGTCCAAAAGGTAGAGGAGTTCCAGTGATTTCATCCATTTTAAATATCACTAGAATTCACAATGTAATTCATTCAGTTTCAACAATGCGTAGATGTGTTGCAATCTGTAGAGATTTTGCTCATCGTAGAAGTGTATTTGGTAAATTGTTAAAGGATAATTTACTTTATCTTTCAACATTGGCAGAAATGGAATTGGAATTTAGAGCAGGTTTACATTTATTATTGGATGTTTCATTGTTATTGGGTAAATCTGAATGTAATAGTAATGATAAACAAGTTGATTTACTATTACGTATTTTAACACCACTTTCAAAATTGTATACTGCAAAACAAAGTATTTGGGTAGCATCAGAGGGTATTGAAGCATTGGGTGGTACTGGTTATATGGAAGATTCTGATATGCCTCGTTTATTTAGAGATACACAAGTTACATCGATTTGGGAAGGTACTACAAATGTATTATCAATGGATGTTTGGAGATCATTAAAACAACCATTAACAATTAAATATTATTTCCAATCAATTCAAAATCGTTTAGATACTGCAAACAAGGCTGCCAATAAACAAGTATATCAAAAAGCAATTTCATTGATTTCAGATGCATCAAAATTAATTCAATCAATTATTGATCAAGTAATGTCTGGTGATATGGAATATGCTGAATCAAATGCACGTAGATTTGCATATTTAATGTCTCAAACCTATATGGCATCTTTATTATTGGAACATGCTTGTTGGTCAAATGATCCATTGGATGCACAAGTCGCTGAAAGATGGTCTTCCACTAAACTTGAATCCATTAAACATCATTCTTCATCATCTATAAACTTTATCGATGCAAATGAAACTTGGAGAGAAATGGATATAAAATTAGCATTGGATTTAAATCAAAATGGTCAACCAAGAGGTACTTTTGATGTTAATCCAATCACTAATAATATTAGATCAAAATATTAGAAAAATATATAAAAAGAGAATCACTGTAAAAATAAATATACTTTCACAAAAATGGTAATTACCATTGACTATATATAATATCGTAAATTATCTAATAATGTAGCATAAAAATAATATAAAAACATGATATTGGTAAATTTATATTTATATTTATTTGTTTTTAAATGAATTATTATTAATTTGATTGTGATTGGATTGTTGATGTTGTTGTTTTAATCTGATTTTTCAGAATCATATAAATCATCATCTGAAGAATCTAAAAATTGTAAATTTGGTTTAGTGGCAGTTCTTGTTCTAGTTGAACGAGAGCTTGAAGTAACCATTGGAGCAGCATCACTTTCATCACTATCTTCTTGAATAAATGAATCATCTTTTGGTTTAGCTGCTTTCTTTGCTGCTGGTTTTTTAGCTGGTGCTTTCTTTGCTGGTGCTAAACTTTTTACTTTTTTAGATGGTGGTGTTACATTTTCATCATCTGAATCTTTAGTTGCTTCATCTTCATCTGAAATATCAATTGAAATTGATCTCTTTGGAGCTGGTGGTTTCTTTGAAGTTGTTGCAGCAGCAGCTGGTTTCTTTGTAACTTTCTTTGGTGGTGGTACTTCTGGCTCTGATTGATCATCATCCATTTCTTGTTCAGATTCTGATGAAACTACAACCGAAGCACCTGGTTTCTTTGCAGCTGGTTTTTTTGCTGCTTTCTTTGGTGGTGTATCTGGTTCAGAGATTTCTTCTTCAGAGTTTTGATTTTCATCTTCTGAATCTGATGGAATTACGACAGCTGCTCTCTTTCTAGGAGGTGCTACTCTTGTTGGAATTACTGGTTTATCATCGTCATCACCATCTGCATCATCATCACTACTATCTAAACTACCAAGTGATGGTTTTCTCTTATTGAAAAATGATTCAATTGGTTTTGAACCACTACTAGTTGAAGTTGAAGTGGTAGTGGTAGTAGTTAAATCAACAGAGGCAGCTGGTTTTTTACTTGATTTTGCAGATGGTTTAGCAACTTTACTCAATCCAGGAATACCATTTTCTTTTGTTTCTTGTAATACTTTTTTTGAAATTTTCTTTGCTCTTGGTAATGCTTTGGTTTTTGTTTTCTTTTTCAATGATTCAGTTTGACTTCTAAGGTTTTCATCGTGTTCATCTTGTTGATCCAATGATTTTTCCAATTCATCCAAATCTCTCTTGTAAATTGTCGCGATTGGAGTTGAAACCAATGTATCCCATTCAACCTTTTTAGCGTCTCTTTCTTTTTTAATTTTTTCAACTCTTTCCAATGTTAAACTCCATAATGGTAAAGATAATAAATAATCATAACCTTTTGCATCTTGATCTTTTTCTTCTTCTTCATCGGCTTCTTCTTCATCTTCAGAATCAACAGCAGCATCTTCTTCATTGAATTCACCCTTTTTCTTTTTCAACTTTTGTTTTACAGATTTTTCGGATTTCTTGTTTTGAATTTGATCAAATTTCATTTCTTTCAACTTTTTAATTAAATCTACTTTCTTAACATTTGAAATGACCAATTCTTTGTTTACTACAGCCAAAATGAAACGAGCTTTATTTGAAAGACGTGAATACTCTTCAGCAAGACGCTCTGAAAGGAAATCTTTTCTCATTTGATAATGTTTCATACGAATTGGGAAGAAATGTTCTTGAATTGCCAATGTTGTTGCATAACGTTGAATACGACCTTCTTCATCAAAACAAACCATATTTGTTTCATTGAGATTTGAAGTGAGTTTGAAAACTTTTTCAATTTTAATTTCATCAACTGGTAAAATTGTATCGATAATGAAATGAACAGTGGATTCAGATGAATAATTGGTATAGGATTTGATAACTTGATCTTTTAAAGCGGATGTACCATCTTCATCATCATCCTTTTTGGTGGATTTTGATTTTTTTGTTGTTGCTGCACTCTTTGCTGCACCTCTCTTACCAGTTTTCTTTTCTTTTGCTTCTTTTTTCTTTTGTTTTGTACCTGGTGTTTCAAGTTCATCAAGGAATTCCCTATACTCTTGAGTCCATGTTGAAACTGGTAATTCAGTGATTTCAAAACGATGATCACCCAATTTCTTCCAAACACCTTTTGAAATGTATTGAGCACCTTGTACTTTACCAGAATCACTTGAAACAATTTCACCAAGATGACCACGATACCAAGGTTTCAATGGTTTCAATGGTTTACCATCAATAGCTAATCTCATATTTTCAATTAAATCTCTTGGATTGTAATTTGGAATATTTGTTGACCAACCAGTACCAATACCAACCGAACCATTAACAAGAATCATTGGAATTGTTGGAATATAATATTTTGGTTGAACACGTTTACCATCATCAACTACACTTGTAAGTACCCAATCATCATCTGCATGATAAACATGTCTTGCAATATCATTTAAACGAGTGTGAATGTAACGAGCACTTGAACAATCTTTACCACCAACAATACGAGTACCATATGAACCAGAAGGATTCAATAAGTTGATATTATTTGAACCAACAAATTCTTGCGCCATACCAACAATTGTACTATACAATGACATTTCACCGTGATGATATGCTGAATGTTCAGAAACATAACCAATCAATTGTGCAACCTTAATTTCTTTTTTCAAGTTTCTCTTGAAACATGAATACATAATCTTTCTGGTACTTGTTTTTAAACCATCTACAATCGATGGAATTGAACGTTCACAATCTGCAATGGAAAACAATATCAACTCTTTGTTAATGAAATCAGAATATGATAATTTCTTTACACCAAATTGTTCCAAGAAAGTACCATCAACATGTTTAGCCATCCATTTCTTTCTATCGTCTGCTCTTGATTTGGAAAATGCCAATTCAATTGCGTCGTTTGCTTGTTCATCCCATTCAAAATCAATTTTATGTCTTTCCAAATCTGAAAAGTATTCTTTACCTTCACTTGGTTTACTTGTACCCAAACCCTTGTAATATTTAATTTCCCAACCACGTTCATTGGTTTCTCTCCATTTCAAAAATTCTGGTAATGTATAAAATGAAATTGTTTTTTGACCTTGTTTTGAAACTTTAACAATTGGTGTAATAAATTCAACTAAAAATCCTGGCATTTTCAATAATGTTGGCCAAAAATGATGAACCATGTTAATTAATAAACCTTTAATATGTGAACCATCGTGATCCTAATAATAGTTAACATAAGTTAACATGTATTAATATTTATATCATAATATTTATATCATAATATTAATGAACTACAACTACTACTTACTTGATCAGCCATAATCATTAAATGACCATATCTTAAATCATCAAGATCTTCATAAACTTTACCATACTTTAAACCAAGAATCATAGTGATATTATTGATTTCATCATTGTTTACAATTTTTGAACTTTGTTCTCTAACATTAAGTAATTTACCTTTTAATGGGAAAGCACCATAATGATCTTTACCAACAACAGAAATACCAGCAGTTGCTAACGACTTTGCGCTGTCACCTTCTGTGAGAATAAGAGTACAATCTTGTGATTTATTTGAACCAGCAAGATTTGCATCATCCAATTTTGGATGTGAAACTTTACCTTTCTTACCAGCTGATGAAGTAGAACGTCTAAGTGTATTTTGATCTTTAAATTGAGCATATGTAATGATAGTTGCAACAATACCACTCTTTGAATCAATTACTTTTTTGATAAATTGTGGAGTTGGTTCACATCTTGAACCAAATGTTGTAATTTTACTGGTGAGTGTTTCTTTGGTTTGACTGTCGAAATGTGGATTAACAATTAAACAATTTACAAATACTGATAAATGATTTTTAATGAATGGACCTTTAACTTCTGAACCATCTTTATTCTTTTTCTTGATTTGCTCAGAGATTGCAGCGATAATTGGTGTGAGAGCATGAGTAACATGTGTACCACCTTTAGTTGTACAAATTGAATTTACAAAACTAACTTGATTAAATTGGCCTTCGGTAGATAATGTAATAGCAATTTCCCATCTATCACTACAACGTTCATAGTAAATTGCTGGTGGTGATTCTTCCTCTTGTCTATAGAGTGCAATATACTTTTCAAATGATTTGATACCAAGATCTTCACCATTTAACGATACTTTCAATGTTGAATTACAACCAGCAATATCGTAAACACGTTTTGAAAGAAGTGCAATTAAATCATCATCAAATTCAACCATACCAAATCTATCGAGTTCTGGATAAAATGTAATCTTTGTGTAACTGGTTTTATTTGCATAGGTTGTAATTTTTGGTTCTTCTTTTGTACGCATATTATTGGTGAATGTTTGTTTGTAAAGTTTCTTACTTGATGCATCAGAACATTCAACAATGAATTTAGTACTGAAAATATTTGCCAATTTTGCACCAAAACCATTACGACCACCAGTTAAACGTTCTTCAGAATCATCATAATGTGATGATGTAAGGAGATTACCAAAAATCAATTCAGGAATGTAGATATTGTGTTCTTTGTGAATTGCGATTGGAATGGATTCACCATCGTTTGTAACTGAAATAAAACCTTCTTCCGCATTGATTACAACTTTAATGTATGTCATTTTTGTAGCACGTTGTTTATTATCAGCTGCATTTACAAGGATTTCATCGAAAATCTTGTAGATACCAGGTACAAATGAAATCTTTTTACGTATCATTCTACCAGCTTCCCATACCCATAGTTCTTCTTCTTGTCTTTCTGTTGAACCAATATATGTATCTGGACGTAACAAAATTTGATCAAGTAACTCTTTCTTTTGATAAATTTCTTCAATTGTTTTACCTTTTCTAACATCTGCTGAAATTGATTTGAATACATTGAATGCATCATCGGCATCATTTTCACTTACACCACTATTTTCACTATCGGATGAAGCAGATTTCTTTTTGGCTGCACCTTTTTTTGATCTTGATGCTGCAGGTTTTTTTGGTGCTGAAGTAGTACTAGCAGCTGCTTTCTTTGATCTTGAGGCAGCAGGTTTCTTTTTTGGTTTATCTTCATCATCATCTTCTTCATCTGATGATATTGCAACAGTTTTCTTTGTTCTTGCTGCTGGTTTCTTTTTTGGTACAAATTTTATTTTTTTTGGTGAATCATATTCTGAACCACTTTCTTCTTCACTACTACTACTGCTACTATTATAATCGTCTTCTGAATCTGACATTTCTTTCTTTTCTTTTTAAAAACAAACAAACAATAAATTTACAAACAATATAACAAATATAAAATATTTATTAACTTTAATTAAATAGTAATAAATAATATATATATTATATACAATAATAACAATAAAAAAAAGAGAGAATTGATGTCAAAAAAAAAAAAAAAAAAAAAAAAAAAAAAAAATTAAATTTTAAAAAAAAAAAAAAATTTAATTAAAAAAAATTGGGCAAAATTAATTTTTAAAAAAAAAAAATTAAAAAATATTTT
>JACAFY010011987.1:0-24720 GCA_015252635.1 Dictyostelium capitatum
CGCCAACACGCCAAACCCAACTTTATACCGGCCCGTTGGCTCGGTTTTTTTTTAAAAAAAAATTTATTTTTGGATTTTTTTTTTTTTTTTTTTTTAAAAAATTTTAAAAAAAAAAAAAAAAAAAAAAATTAGGTAACCAAGATGAATCAATTTACTAATTTTAACAAAATAATAATAAATTTAGTATAAAAAAAATAAAAAATTAAGTAACCAAGATCCAAAATCACCATGGGCACTTCCAATTATTGGTCACCTTCATTTGTTTGGTACTCAACCACATAGATCATTCACTGAACTTGCAAAATCGTATGGAGGCATTTTTTCATTATATATGGGTGATGTAAGATCAATGGTTGTTACCGATCCATTGATTCTAAGAGAATTGCTATTAAAACAAAGTTCAATTTTCACAAATAGACCACGTGCAAACAGTGTTGGAATTTACAGTGGTGGTTATAGAGATTTATCATTTGCAAATGATGAATTATGGAAAACTAATCGTAGACTTGTTTCATCTGCATTAACTAAAACAAAAATCAATACTGTAATAGATTTAATAGAAAAACAAGCTAGCTATTTGATTGAATCAATGGAATTTTATGCAAAAAGTGATCAACCAGTATGTATAAAAGTAAATGATGAATCTTAAATTAATATTTACGTACTAATATAATATTATAAACTATAGTTTTTTCCACACAGATATTATTCAAAATATACAATGAACATTGTAATGAGTATGGGATTTAGTAAAACTATATCACGAGATGAAAGTATTGAACAAGGTGCCATTGCTAGGTTGACTGTACCATTTTATACTATATTGGAAAAGCTTGGCTCTGGAAATGTTGACGATTTCATTTGGTTTACAAAACCCTTTTTTTATTTTGAAAATAAGAGATATGCTCAACAAGTTAAACAAGTTTATACATTTTTAGAAGAATTATACGATGAACATATGTCTACATTTGATGAATCAAATCCAAAAGATTTAATGGATCAATTAATTCAAACTACAAATGGGAAAGAAAAAGATACTTGTATCCATGTTTCAATGGACTTCATATTGGCTGGTAGTGATACAAATGCATCAACACTCGAATGGTTATGTTTATTCTTTGCAAATAATCCAGAAATTCAAGAAAGAGCATATCAAGAGTTAATTTCAGTTGTTGGAAAAGATTGTTCCTTTGTTGGTATTAAACATAGAGATAATTGTGACTATTTAGTTGGTGCTATCAAAGAAACTTTAAGAATGAGAACACCTGCACCTCTTGCATTATTAAGAATTGCTGATGCCGATTATACCACCTCTAGTGGAGTGTTTATTCCAAAAGGAACACAAATTTTCCCAAATTTATTTGGTATTGCACAAAATTATGTTGATGAACCAGAAAGTTTTAAACCAGAAAGATGGGTTGAATATTATAAAAATAAACCAACAAAAGAATCAAATTCAAATGGTAACGATGTTGACGAAGCTTTTGCTACATCACCAAAAGGAAAACAATCACCAATTAAAAACTATCACAATGACTTGGATAATGTAGTTCTTCCATTCTCAATAGGTATTCGTAATTGTCCTGGTAACATCATATCTGAAAGTAATCTTTTCATTGCTTCTTCAAACATTTTATTAAATTTTAAAATGGATTCAGTAGATGGCAAAAAAATAGATGAAACAGAGATATTTGGTATTACCATTCACCCAACTGCTTTTCCAATTAAATTAACAAAAAGAAATTAAATTTAAATAAATAAACACAAATTCATATTCATATATTTCCTTTAGATTTAAATGATTAGATTTCAA
The DNA here is from genome assembly GCA_015252635.1 of Dictyostelium capitatum. Classification (NCBI taxonomy): domain Eukaryota; phylum Evosea; class Eumycetozoa; order Dictyosteliales; family Dictyosteliaceae; genus Dictyostelium; species Dictyostelium capitatum. Next base: position 1,814 of record JACAFY010011987.1, read on the forward strand.
TAAATGGGATGTTTTGTAAAGATTTAATCTGATTACTATTTTTGTTTATTTATTTTGTGTTTTGTTTTTTTTTTTTAAAAAAAATTCAAATTTATTTACAACTTCTTTTTCTTTTTCTTATTTTTATTGTTTGGTTTCTTTTTTGGTTGAATTGGTGGTATTCCTCCTAAACATGTAGCGTGGGCAGATTGTGATAAAGGTTTTGGTGGTAATTGTTCAAGTGGAGTTGCATAATTTAAATTTGGAGTTGAAATTGTAGAAGAATATGATTTTGGATTTGAAATGTATTTAAGTTCATTTACTGTCAATGATGTCATTAAAGTGGAAAGTGATTGTGTATGTTCTTCATCTTCATCGTCATAATCATCAACATCATCAATACCACTTTTACTTTTTTTATGATTATTATCTTTAATTATTGGAGAACCTTTAACTGTTGAAGTTGTTGCAACAGATTTTGTAGTGGTGGTAGTTGTTGTTGTTGTTGATGCTACAGTTGTACCTTTAGAATTTGGAGGTGGTGTAAAAAATGAAGGATTGAAAATATTATTGTGTTTTCTATTTATACCACCATAATCAATATTTGGTAATGGTTGAGCAACAGCATCCTCTTTATAAACAACTGAATTATATTCTTCTTCTTCAGTTTTAATAATAACAGATGAACCTGATATATCATCACAATCACCATCACCATTTCCACTATTACAACCATTTTTATCATCGGATGAACCGCCACTATTACTATTATTTGGATCAACAAAATCTTCATTTTCTTCATTTGGATCAACATATGGTTTTGATTTACCTTTGACTGGTAATGATGCAAGTGGAGTTGATGAAAGTACTTTTAAACCTTCAACAACATTTTTAAATGTTGGTCTATCTTTTGGAGTATAAGTACAACACCATTTTGCTAAATCCATAAACGCACGTGGACAACTTTCTGGTGCTAAATATTCTGCTTTCTCTAAATTCATATCAAATGCATTCATTGGTGTTCTTTTTAATTGAGTTTTAACTACACGTGAACCACATATTAATTCCAATAATAATACACCATAAGAATATACATCACAACTATCATTATAACTTGATCCAACAATTACTTCCTAAATAATGTGATAGTAGGGTATTAGTATACTAAATTATATTTGTTGTTATTATTTTTTTTATTTCGTGTGTGTGTATGTGTACATTACAGGCGACATTGTATTTTCACTTCCACATATAGTAAGATTATTATCATCTTTTGAACTATCAAATATTCTTGCAAATCCAAAATCACAAACTTTTGCTCTATATAAACCATCACCAATTTCGTCAATTAATATATTTTTTGATTTTAAATCTCTGAAAATTACTTTTTTTGAATGTAAATAAGAAACTATAGTGTATTGGCAGTGAAAATCATTAATTAGTAATTGGTTTTTAAAAATACATAAATTAACTATTATTGTTATCCAATACATACACGCAGAAGCAATATCCAATGCTAATTTCATTTTTAATGTCCATGAAATATTATTTACACCACGTGTTTTAATGAATTTTGACATATCACCACCACTTATATACTCTGTGACAATCATAAATCTACCTTCGTGATTACATGCACCTATGTATTGAACAACATTTGGATGTCTCATTCCTCTATAATGATTAATTTATTTTGTTTTGTTTTGTTTTGTTTTGTTTGATTAATTGATAAATTGATTGATTAATTTAAAAAATATTAATATACTTGAAAAAGCATCTATCATTATAAATATGGATATATGTGATAATTACTTTAAAATTTTAATTTCTCTCAACATAAATTTAAAATAATCTGGATCAATCAATACCAATGTACTTAATTGTTTTACTGCAACGTCAGTACCAAAGTAACTTGCTTTTTGAACTTGACCAAATGAACCTCTACCAATTTCAACTGAATCCATTACTAAATCACTATAATCTAAACTTGTTAAATCATTTTCATCATCATCTTTTGATGATCTTGGTAAACCTGTAATACCATCTTTTGAAAAATTTATATTCATTTTTACTTGCTACCTTGTGTTTTTATGTTGATGTGATTTTTGCTGTTTATTTTTTAATTTTTTTATATTTATAAAAACTATATTTATTATTATTGATATTTAAAGTAATTAGTATTTATAAATAACAAAATAATACAAATAATAAATAAAAAAGGTGATGTTGTTTTTTGAATGTTAGATATAATTTTATGTGTGTGTGTGTGTGTGTGTTTGTTGTTTTCTTTTTTTTTGTTTTATACTTAATGAGTGTTTTATATGTGATTAGTGTGCTTAATTATGTGTGTTATTTTTGTTTTAGTTTCAATTAAAAAAACAATAACAATATTGGTATTTTAAAATTATTGTGGGGTGTTTTTAAAAAACAAAAATAAAAATAAAATGGTAATTTATTTGATATATACAGATAAAAATTATATGATATTGTTGTTGTTGTAATATTGCTGTTGTTTTTCCTAATTAATTGAATTATTGATATTTTATAAAAATAAAATAGTTTTTCTGAAAAAAAAATTAAAAAAAATTTAAAATAAAAAAAATTAAAAAAAAAATTTTGCAACTGATCAAATGGTTAATGTTTCTTTCAAAAGTGTTGTTGTGTTTATTTTTCATTATATAGTTATATATGTATATATAGTTACTTTCTTATTTATTTATTTGTTTGTGGATGAACTTTGTAAACCAAAATTTCGTTTTTTTTTTTTTTTAGCTTTACAATAAATTTTTTTTTTTTTTTTTTTTTTTTTTTTTTTAATTTTTTTTTTTTTTTTTTTTTTTTTTTTTTTTTTTTTTTTTTTTTTATAAATCTAATATTTATATAATATATATTTTTTTTTTTTAAAATAAAATGAAGTTGATAGATATTTTTAACAATTAATAGTGAACACTATTAAATATCAAGATAAAAGTGATACTTATTTCATTAAAATTTCTGTTTTAGGATTTGATCAAATATTTTGAAAAAAGGTTACACTATCACATTAAACCCATTATAATAAATATAGATGAGCATGTTTTTGAATTGGTTTAATTGTTTTTAAATCCATCAAATAAAATAAAAGGTTCTTTTGATATCAAGAATTTACAGTTTTGGATGATATAACATTTACAATAAAAGAAATTGTAACAAATCAATTATTACGCACTAAGAATAATTTTTCTTGGAATTAAATGATTTCATGGTATAAAAAACCAGAAAAAAAATTTTTGGCCAAAAATTAATTTTGAAATTTTAATCCAATATTAACATACAATAATAACACCAAATACAACAACAACAACAACAATTATTTTTTATAATACACACAAATCATAATGTCAAATTACGAGAGCAATCAAATCTTACAACAATCGCCTGGGGGATCGTTAAATAAAGCTCAGTTGGCGATTGCTGAAGCAATGGCAATGAAAATGCACGAGGAAGAAAAGAAAAAAAGAGAGGAAAAGAAAAGAAAACGTGATAATGAAGAGTTACAATCTAAACAAGTAAGAAGTAAATTGGAAAATGAAAAAAAGAAATTGGATGACAGTGAATTATATCCAGCAAATCAAGAATTATATGGATTATTTAATGACTTGCAAATGATATCACATGAGTAAGCAACTTATACAAACAAACATATATTAAATAATATCATCACCACCATCATCATTACTAACAAAAATCACACATATACATGTATAGTCATAATATATCATTTGATACACCAGAATTGGTAGTAGTTGGTATGCAATCAGATGGTAAATCATCATTTATTGAATCATTATTAGGATTTCAATTTAATATTGTTGAAACAAATATTGGAACAAGAAGACCATTAATCATTCAAATGATTAATAATCCACAAAAATTACAACCATCATGTAGATTTAAAAAAGAAGATTATTCAAATTATAACAGTAACAACAACAATAGTAACAACAATAATAACAATGATAACAACTCATCAAAACAAAGCAACAACAACTCCTCTAATAATAATACAATTAGTAGCCAAGGTGCAACCAATTCAAATTCAGATGATAAATGGGAAGAATATGAAACACCAGTGAATGAATTAACCGAAGAAATTATCAGAAGAACCAATGAAAGAACTGGTAGAGCAGGAGATAGAGTATCAGCAATACCAATATTTCTACGTGTTGAATTTGCACACTGTTCCAATTTAAACATTTATGATACACCAGGGTTTAGAAAGGGTGGGGATGAACGTTTAAAACATGAAATTTCCGAAATGGTAAAGAGATTAATTGAACCAAAGAATCGTATCATTGTTTGCCTTGAACAATCAAACGTTGAATGGGCAAATACAATTTCACGTCCACTTGTTAAAAAAATAGATCCAGAATTTGCAAGAACCATTCTAGTTAATACAAAATTTGATAATCGTGTCAAAGAATTAAGAAATCGTGAATCTGCTCATAAATATTTGGAAGGTGAAGGTATTGTCGCTCAAAAAAAACCATTTTTCATTTCATTACCATTGAAAAGAAATTTAGAAACCTCAAAGTTCAAAGAATCAATGAAAGAATGTTTTCTTGATGATTATAGAAAGTTGTTGGAAATTGGTTTCGATGAAAATAGATTTGGTGGTCAAATTGGTATTTACAAGGTAAAGAATTTTGTTGAAAATTTACTACATGAAAAGTATCAACAAAATCTATTACCTTCCATGTTACAATTGGAATCCATTTGCAAAAAAACAGAATCTGATATTGCACGTGTTAAAAAGGAATTATCAGATAATAACATTACAAGTTTAAAAGAAAAGGTAATGCGTTTTGTATCCAATTTCAATGGTCAAATTGAACGTTTACTTGAGGGTAGCGTTGTTGGTAATCCCGATGAATTTGGTCAAACATTACTTCAAGAAAAAGAAAATTGTTCAGTTCAACCTTGGCCAGGTTATAATTTTGATTTTGATATTCAAAATTCAAATTACAGTCTTTATGGTGGTGCTCAGTATGAACGTTTACTAAATGAATTTGAATATGTAATTCACTCTAAAGAATTTCCAGAAACATCAATCAATGAAGTTGCATCGGCAATTGGTGTTTCAAAATCTCACAACTCACCAATTTACGAGTTGGCTGCTACAAACATATTTCAAACAAAATCAAAAAAAGTCTTATTACCAATGATCGATATAGTACTTCAACGTTCTTCATACATTATGAAAAGATTATTTGAAGTTTCAATTTCTATATTGGGTAAAGATGAAACAGAATCATCTCATACCGTTTCATTGTATGAACATTTCTTACGCGAATTGCAATCACAATATGATTCATTTATCAATGATATTGAAAATGAATGTAAATCACGTTTAAAAGATGACTTTGAAATGTTTACCAAAATTGTAGATTGGAATTTATTATCGGGTTTAAATGAAATTAAACCTTATAATTACCTAAAGGTAACACCAGATGAAACTAAACAACGTGTTATATCAATTATGGAAAATAAACGTTCAACAGAAGATGAACCATTATCTCGTTCAAGAAATATTGATGATGATACCTATCAAAAAGTTTGCATGATTGCTGGTAGATTGTTTTCTGGTATTAGATTCTTTTTCTCAAAGCTTATTAGAAACAAGTTGAACGCTTTCTTTTTGGATCCAATGTTTCAAAAGTTGGGTTCAATTATGACTGGTTATTTCTCAAAATTATCTGATCAAAAGTATGAAGAAATGTTTCAATTGGGTATTAAAGAATTGGAAAATAAACTTTACAAATTGGAAATTCAATTGGTTGATTGTAAAAAGAATAGAGATAAATTTAAAGATGTTTATAATAGAATGAAACAACAATCTTTTGTTAATAGTAATAGTGGTATTGGTTTGAAACAACATTCAAATAGTAATTTAATGTCATCACCTGATCATAAAAATAATTCATTATTTAATCAACACCATCAAATTGATAGTCCAGCAAGTAGTAAAGGTAGTAGTAATAGTGGTTTTTATAATCAACAACAAAATAACAATCATTATAATCAATTACCATTAGATATTGGTAATGAAAGTTTTAGTTTTGATTAATTTTAAAAAAAAAAAAAAAAAAAATATATAAAACACAATAATCTTTTTTTCTTTATGTCAACAATATATATATATATATATATATATAAAATAAATAAATGTACAAACCAATTTTCGTTTTTTTTTTTTTTCAAATAATATATTTACAAATTTTATTTTGGTTTATTTATAATACAATTTGATATTTATCCCTAAGTAAAGAGGAATTTTCTTCAAAGTCTTTTTCTATTTGAGCTTTTCTTTTATTAAAAGATTCTTGTATTATATTTTTTTCTACAGATTCAATTTCATTTTTATTTAATCTATCGGAATCTCTTTGTTCCTTTATGTATGAAAATAAAGTATTAGTTTTAATGAGTTGGGGTTTGATGATGTGTAATAAAGTTTAAATAGAAAAAAATATATTATATTTACTTGATGAAGTATTTCTTTTGCAATTTGATCATTTAATTTTAAATTTGATTGGTTTAACAAATTATTAATTTTATCTAAAAAGTGATTTGAAGCACCCAATGATTTATTTATATTTATCATTGTTGAATTTGCATTTAAAGTTTGTTGTGAAATTGAATTTATATCCCTATCACCTCTTTTTAATTCAAATTCCTTTAAAAATGTTTTGATCTCTGTTTCTATAAATGTATTTTGATCAAAATAAAACTCATAAACTGTACCAATATCTGTTATATACAAAAATTAACATCTGTAAATTAGTATATCTCTGATTATCATTATTACGTTTATTATGTTTTATTACCTCTTATTAAAGGTTCCATCGAACCAAATGTTATCTTTTTATCTTTTGTATTATTCATTGTCTAATATGTTTATAATTTTTTTGGCAATTAAAAAAATTTTATGTATTTTTTATTTTTTTTTTTTTTTGATTTTTCATATTTTTTTTTGAAAAGTTTTTTTTTTTTTTATTTTTCATATTCGTGTGGTACAAATAAAATGTAAAAGGTAAAATCATATTAATATAAAATATTCTCGCAAAGTTTGAAAATCTAATGATGAATTACTAATCAAAATACATTAATACATTCTGAATTAATTGTCGATAAACGTTTTTACAAATTCTGAAAGATTACAAAACAACCCAACACATTAAAGATAAGATTTAATCATTGTTATATAAATACTAATAGTAGTTTTTTATCATATAGGTTTGTATAATCCATTGTAAATAGCTCACAATAACGTTAGTTATGGTAATTACAATTATCTCTTTATGAAAAAAAAAAGATAGTACAGATTTTTTAAAAGAAAAAAGGTATGCATGGAAAAAAAAAAAATAACACATTACCCACCCACATAATTGTAACGTTTTTAAATGATGAATCACAAATCTCAATACATTAATACATTCTTAATTAATTTGATGATCAATATTTCACACTTTTTCTGATCAAAATTCACAATTCTTTTGCACATCCACACCTTTCATAATAAAAATAATACGATTTACTAACTCATTTATCATTTATATAATTCAGGAAATACGATCAACAAAAGATAATTTAAATAGTGGTGTTTATATTATAAATAAAAAATATACAAATTATTTTTCCACAATTACTTAAGGGTTATTTGTTGTTTATTTATGATTTTAAAAATCACCATTAAAATAAAAATTTAAATCATTTGAATTTGTTTGAGTTGTATAAAAGTTATCGGAATAAAATGAACTGACAATCGTAAAACTACTGAGATCAACAAATGAATATAGTATTTGGTCATCTGCAGTTTGGCCACCAGTCAAAATAACAAGATAGAAATAACCATCAGAAAAGAAAAATGGTGGGAAAAGTTTTGAGTAGCCGCCTTTAACATTGATAAAGAAAACAGCTTTACATTGTAAATTTGTGAAATCCAATTCACAAACTGTGATATTACTAGGGAATACTTGAATATAATAGACTGATTGTGTAAATTGTGTTGAAAATAATCTACCAGTGAAACCAGGAGTGAAAGCAATTCCACCTTTCCCACCGAAATTATATGTTACAACCCCATTAACTTGATTATTTATCAGTGGTGTTGTAATTGTCATAATGAATGGAACATTAGAATTATTAAAATATAAAACATAATATAAACCACTATCATCGTCAAATGATGCAACAATTGGTATTTTTGAGTTGTAACCATCTGCTTGGAAATTTAATAGTTGGCTTTATTAATTAACAAGGAAGAAATTAGTATCTTTTAGATTTTCACATACAACAAACATAGTTTAAAGAAGGGGATATTTACTCGCTTTCATATTTAAAATCCAAACACAAAACATTTAAAACGTTCTTTGTGTTATCACTTAAAGTAATTGGTATATAATTTAATGCACCAATAGAATCTATGTTTTGAGCAACATTTGAATATCCAGATTGGGAAATGGATGAGATGTTTGGACCAATGTTTGAGTATACATTTGATTCGAAATCATAATCTACTAAAAAAATTGATTCTTGACTATATGCAATCAATTGAAACTATAGTTTTAATTTGGAAAAAGATTTGTTAAATAAATTATTATTGATTTCAAGTAAAGTGTAAAATATACATACTGTTGAAGCATCATCAAAATCATAAATAAAGTCAACATCAAAATTTTGAGGTAAGGTTTGATTGGTCATTAAAACTCCATTTTGAATATCAATTGCCAAAAATGAGTTTTCACTAGTAAACGCATAAATATATTGGCTTGAATAAACTTTACATGTAAAAACTAAACATATAAATAAAACTATTAAACCATTCATTTTTATCTATTGGTTAGTAAAAAAAATTTCGTAATAATAAAAAAAGATTAAAATTTTCAAAAAAAAACCATTTCTTTTTATCATAAACAATTTGAAGATATTTATCAAAACTATTCTCCAATACCATGGTCATTTTTTGTCATCATCCGATTTTTTTACCGAAACGGCATATCAATATTTGAATAAATAAATTTGTTTTGTAATTAAAACAAAAACATATAATAATAGTATTTATAATTAATACTCTACAATTATTGAGCAATACCTCATTAGTTTTGTAAATGTGGTGATTTCAAAATAAAATATTATTTGATCATTAAATTTTTTGTATGAAATTAGTTATTTTTTTGAATTTTCTTTGATTTTAAAAGAAATTAATTTTAAAAAAAAAATAAAAAATTGTTTTAATAAAAATGAAAAAATCCATAATACAAAATAAAACAATACACACAAATAAATATTTAAATAAAATATATACCAAAATAATAATATAATGGAAAATTTAAAATCAGTAGAAGTTATTAAAAAAAAATATAATAAAAGAGATCTTTTTGCTATCACCATTGACAATGTATTCACTGAAGAGGAATGTAAAGAATGGATCAAAATTACAGAAGAAAACCATGGTTACATCCCAGCTTTAGTAAATATGGGAGGAGGTAGAGAGGAATTATTAACAGACATAAGAAATAATGATAGATGTATCATTGACAGTGAGGAAATGGCAGCAAAGATATACAATAGAATTGAAAAATTTATACCATCAAAATTTAATACAACTTGGGTTCGTGTATCGTTGAATGAAAGATTATGATTCCTAAGATATGGGCCAGGTCAAGAATTTAAAGTTCATCGTGATGGTCAATATGTTAGAACTACTGGCCCAAAAAGTGGTGAAACTTCATTTATAACTCTTCAATTATATTTAAATAATGTTGATGGGGGTGGTGAAACAACTTTTTTCATTGAAGATCCAGAAAATTTTAAAAAGAAACCAAAAGTAATTAATGTTGTTCCAAAAACTGGTATGGTATTATTATTCCAACATAATATTACTCATCAAGGTTCACCAGTAAATAAAGGAGTTAAATTCGTAGTTAGAACTGACGTAATGTATAAATAATAATTAAATTAAAAAAAAATAAACTTTTTTAATTTACATGTACCAACTATAAAATTATAAATATATAATGAAATAAGAAAAATGTAGTGATCACTTATTAATAATACAAAAATAAATTTGGTTATTTATTATTTATAATTGACATTAATATTCATCACCACCATTATCATCAATTTGCCCATCTAAATCGTTCATTTCAAAATTATTATTACTATAGTCTATTTGTTCATTGTTATTATATTTTTTAGCGTTATTAGTGTGGTTGCTATTGTTGTTATTATTGTTGTTATTTGCTTGAGAAAATTTTCTTTGAGTTTTTTGTTGCTTTTTTTGCATTTGTAATAATTTTAGTTTATGTTTTCTCTCTAATTTCTTTTGATGTTCCAATAGTTGAGCTTGTAGTTGTTTCTTGTAAAGTAAACTTTCTTCTTTTGGAAGTACATAAGTGACCAAACTTTTATAACAACCTTGAACCAATTCATTTGATTCATTTGATGCACAAGATCTTGTTAAAGGTGGTGCTACTTTGGGTGGAATGAATTTAATGGTATTTGCCAATAATTCTTCATCGTCATATTCTTCAAATTCTTCATCTTCTTCCTCTTCACTATCAATATTACTAGTGATATTATTATTATTACTAAACTTGGAACTTTGATTTGTTGGTGGAGGTGAAGATGATCGAGATGATGATGGTGAATCTGATGAATCTGATGAAATTGATAATGGTGATGATAAAGATATATTTGATCTACGACCAAAATCTACAAATGAATTTTCTGAATCACTATCAGTTTCACTTTCTGAATCACTTTCTGATCTACTTCTTTTATTACGTGACTTTGTTGATGTTGTTTTAATTGATGAAGAGGTAACAATATCTGGAGAATCGAAATGACTTGCAGAAAAGTTATCTTTATCATCAATGGTAAACAAAAAGAAATTACATTTATGTGCAGATCTCCAAGACAATGAACCTTCAGTCATTTCAAAACTTTCGTATGGATACCTGAAAATACCCCAAGGTTTTCTAATTTTATCAGATATTTTAAAACGTGGACACAAAGTTTTCATTGTCAAAACACGAGTGTTTTGTTTTGATTTCTCTTTCATTAAATTCATAATGTTAATTTCTAAATCTGGACCAAAACAAGTATTATGCATAAAGAAAACCGTTGGTTCTGAAAAATCAAATCCAAAATCACCCTTTGTAATATCACAATTGAAAATTTGAATCTGTTGTGTAGATGGATCCAAATTTCTCTCTTTGGAACGTTTTTGATAAATTTTCAACATGTTTTGAGAAATTTCAAAGAGATCTTTACGAATTTCAACACCAATTACCTTACAACCAACCATTGCTGCCAATTGAAATAAAACATTACCAAGTCCACAACCAATATCACAAAATATATCTGTTGATTTAATTAATCCCAATTGAATCCATTGTTTAATTAATTTTGGTTTTGCTTCACCATAAACTTCTTGACTAAAGCTTGTGTACTGTTTTAATATACGTGGATTTGGTATTTCATCTCTTAGTTCACCATACAATGATATCCAATCAACATAAGACATAAGTTTTTTACCACGTCTACCACCATTGTTATCACCATTATCTTGATCACTACCACCATCACTAATATACATTGATTCATTATCACTGTATTTGTCATTTAACATTGATATTTGTTGTTCCAATGAATAGTTTCGTTCTTTTGATGCAAATAAATCAACCATTTCAATATCTTTATATCTATTCTTTGGAATGACTGATTCAATGGTTTTAATTTTTCTATTTGGTCTTGTTATAATTGATGATTTGTTTTGTTTAGCAGATGCTTTTGATTTTGATCTTGATCTTGCTGCTTGTTGTTTTGCTTTTGATATACTAATTTTGTTACTACTCGCAGAGTAATTAATCTTTTTACCTGTTGGTTTACTTTTTTGGAATGTTGGAATTTCCTCTGAATCATCTTCTTCCTCTTGATCAATTTCCTCTACTTCTTCTTCTTCTTGTTCTTCATCTGAATCATAATCAATATCATATTCAATTTCTTTATCATGAGTACAATTACAATTTAAAAGATATTTCTTTGTATCTGGAACCATTGTTTGCCAATTATAGTTTGCTTGTTTTAATAGACTAATGGTTGTATCGAAATCTCTATGAAATGCTGGATTACGTGTACTACCATGATATTGTTTAATTGTTTTGTTAATTCCATTTCCATATGGTAATTTAATTGGTTTGTTTAATATGTTGTTGGTTTGATTTGAATTGTTATTAACTTTTAATTCTATTGATTTGTTATTTGAAACGTTTAAACTAAAATCACAACCACCCAATAAATTTCTAATTTTATCCAAAGCATCAAGTAAACTTTTATCAAATGTTTTCAAAATATCAGATTTATTTCCCAATGTTTCTTCGTCATTACCATCATCATAATCACTTTCTTGATTTGCTTTTGTGAATAATGATTCATTTGATGAAATTGAATAAACTGAATCTGAGTCTGAATCTGAATCAGATGCACCTCCATCTTTTGAATTCATTCCAGTATTTCTATCAAATTCGACCTGATATTTATCCAATGCTTCTTCATCATTATCGTAACGATTATCATAACTGCCATCAAATGTTTGATCCTCTACTTCAACTTCTATTTCCACTTCTACTTCACTTTCGCTTTCTTCTTGTTGCTGTTTTCGTTGTTTACCATCATTTACATTTACAATGAGAACTGGGGATAAATGTAAATCAAAGTTTTTATCACCAATCTCTATTGTATTTGTAGTAGTGGAAATTTTATTTGAACGTTCCACCTTTTTAAAAGATTTTAATAAATTATTATCATTATTATTATTACTATTATTATTATTATTATTATTATTATTATTATTATTACCATTATTATAACCATTATTATAACCATTACTATTACTATTACTATTACTGCTATTACTATTATTATGAATTGAAAAGGGGGTTCCATTTACAACAGTATCATTACTAAAATCAAAATCAATTACCACAATTGATTCCTTATCGCTAATATCTTCTTCTTTTCCATCTTGAATTGTAATCGTTTCTTTGTTTTTGCCATTAACATTATTATTTGTAGTTGATAGGGTTGTTGTAGTTGTAGTTGTTGTTGTTGTTTTAGAGGGTGTAAAACCATTTTGTTTTGATAAATTGGTTTTTGATGAACTTTGTTGATGTAGTTGTAGTTGTTGTTGTTGTTGTTGTTGTTGTTGTTGTTGTTGTTGTTGTTGTTGTTGTTGTTGTTGTTGTTGTTGTTGCTCATTATTATTATCATTATTATTATTTACCGTTACATTATTAATATTATTATTTAATTCTGATATTGTATTATTTAATTCTGTAATTTCAATTTCTTTTTCATTACAAGTTGATTTTAATTTACTGATTTCATCTTTAAATTCAATTACCATTTCTTCAATTTCTTTTTTTTGTTTATTTAAAAATTGAATAGTTGATTCTTTTTCATTATTTAATTTTTCATAAAATTCTTTTGTATCTACTTTATTAATTACTTCTTCTTCTTCTTCTTCTTCTTCTTTATCGATAATTTCTTCTTCTTTGATTTGAGTTTGTTGTAAAACTGGTTCATCAGTAATTTCTTCATCTAATATTAAATTTATCTTTTTATCCAATGGTAAACTTTCTAAATATTCATTATCATATACATTTGATGGTTGATGATGTGGTTTGATTACAGTAGTAGTAGTAGTATTGTTATTATTGGTGGTTTTGTTGATATTACTATTTAAATTATTATATTTTTCAGTTATTTCAATTAATTGAATTGATTTTAATTCAAGTTCATGTTGAATAATTAATTTTTCTTGTTGAAATCTTTTTTGTAAATTTTCTTCAATTTGTTCTTTCATTTGTGATAATGTTTGTGCTGATGATGATAATTTAGTTACTTGAGATTGAAGTGATTCAATAATTGAATTTGAAGTTTGTTTTGATAATGTTAATTCTTCTTCTTGATTTTGACATTTTTTAATTGTTTCTAAATGATCAAATTTCAGTTTCTTGTATGATTCAATTACAGTTGAATATTTACTTTCATATTTTTTAATATGAATTTGTTGTTTTTTTATAAATTCAATCAGTTCATTTTTACTTGCTGTTTCAATATTTATATTACTACTACCACTACCTTGTGATTGTGATTGTTGTTGTTGTTTATCACCATTTACAACATCACCTTTAATTGGTGATGTTCTTAATGGAGATGACATTATTATATATTATTATTACTGTCGTGTTATAAATTAATTTTATATATATCTCTGGTGTGTCGCATAAAAATTTTAATTTTAAAAAAAAAATGAAAATTAAAAAAAAATTTTATGTAAGACGTGTTTGTATGACATTGTGGTTAGCTAAAGAAATATTTATTATAATTACAATATGTGTATAATATTATTGATTATTTTTACTATATATATATGTGTGTGTATAATATTATAATGAGTGATGATGATTGATAGTTATTATTATTATTATTATCATTATTTATTATTATTGTTTTTATTTTAATAATATACACCATTCAATATTTGGTTGAATTGTTTCAGGTGTTGGATGAGAAACTGATATATGACCAGCATAAAATTCAGTTTTATATTCAATACCATTATCATCAATTAATACTGGTACAGATACGAAACCTTTTGGTATAGCATTTGTATTTACAAATAACCAATCTGTTGTAAGTTCACTCCATTGATTTGGTACTTTTTGATTATCACCAATCCATTTACCATCATTATCAAAACAAGCAAACACAGTACACCAACCACTCAAATAACGAGGACCACTACCACCACCTTGTTGATTAGCAATTTGATTCCACCAATAAAGATCAGGTTCACCTTTTGCTGTTTGAATTAAATTTTCAATTACAGGTAATAATAATTCAACCCATTTCTTCATTTGATTATTATTACCATTGAAATCAAATTCCAATAACTTTTCAACTCTGTTTTTAATGTCAATCCAATCATCAATTGTACCATGTAATGTTACTTCTGGAAGACCACAACGAAGTGACATTTTATATTCAAAAAAATTTTGTAACGATGACATCAATGCTATACTTGCAGCCATTGTATCATTTGGAGTTGTTGTTGTAAATTTACCTGTTATCCATTCACGAATAGATGGATCTTTAATATTCTTTTCAATTTGAATTGTCATATCATTTGTTAATTGTTCATATGCTGCTGTCATTAATGTGCCACCACCATAAACAACTAATTCTTTTTTACCTTGAAAATCAACTATTTTATCACGAAGTTGTTCAGAATTTGCATTTACATATAATGAAAATTGAGTTAAAATTGCAAACCAAATATCATCTGGACGTATATGTAAATTATGATGATTTGAATATGCATAAAATGCTGAATATATAAATGAATTACAACCAATATGTTTTGAATTTGTTTCAGATATTGTTGTTTTAATTATTTTTTTTTCTGGTATACTATCATTTCCATTATATAATAATTTATATTTAAATTCTTTTGAAATTGTTACTTTTTCTGGTTTTAATCCTTCACTTACTTGAAATGTGATTGTCATTGTTGTTTGATATAAAATTAATCAAACAAAAAAATTTAATTTTTTTTTTTTTTTTATACCCAACAAAACAAAAAAATATCTTTTAAGTTTCAAAGAAAATTAATATAAATAATTATGAAATATTATAAAATAAAATTCATTATTCTATTATTATTACTATTTTTACTACTATTACTATAATTACTATTGGTACCAATAATAGTTTATACATATCCAAAAGAGTTATGTTACTAATTGTTTTTATTATTTTTTTTTTATTTTTTTTTTTGGAAACTTTTTTTTCAAATTTCTCGTTTTTTTTTGTTTATTTTTCAATATCATGATAAATAAATAAATAAAATGTTAAGATGTATAAATAAGAATAAAAATATAATTATTAATACATCTAAATTATTTATATATAATAATGGTGTTGGTAGTAATAATAATAATAATAATAGAATAATAAATAATAATATAAATTCAAATAAAATAAATGATATTAGATTATTTTCAACAACAATAAATAATAATGAAGAAGATATAAAATTAAAATATTCAAAACCAATTAAACATCTTACATTTAAATCACCAATTGAAAATTATAAATTATTGAATAATGATGAATTTGATGTAATTGTAATTGGAGGTGGACATGCAGGTACAGAAGCATGTTCAGCATCAGCAAGAGTTGGATCAAAAACATTATTAATTACACAATCAATTGATACTATTGGTGTAATGTCATGTAATCCATCAATTGGTGGTATTGGTAAAGGTAATTTAGTTAGAGTAATTGATGCATTAGGTGGTGTAATGGGATTAGCAGCAGATGAAAGTGGTTGTCAATTTAAAGTATTAAATTCAAGTAAAGGTTCAGCTGTTCATGGACCACGTGCTCAAATTGATCGTGAATTATATCAAGAATCAATTCATTCATTATTAAATAGAATTGGTGAAAATTTAAAAGTCACTGAAGGTATGGTTGAAGATTTAATATTGGATGAATCATCATCAAACAACAGATTAATTAAAGGTGTTAAATTACAAGATGGTACAATTATAAAATGTAATAAAGTTATAATTACAACAGGTACATTTTTAGGTGGATTAATTCATATTGGTAATCAAAGAATACCAGCAGGTAGAATGGGTGACCAAGCAGCAACAATATTATCACAAACATTGGATAGAATTGGATTTGAATTGGGTAGATTAAAAACAGGTACACCACCAAGATTAGATGGTAAATCAATAAATTATCAAGGATTAGAAATTCAAAAAGGTGATGAAATTCCATTACCATTTTCATTTAGTAATCGTCGTGTTAAATATCATGATAAACAATTAAATTGTTATATGACAAGAACAACAGAAGAATCACATCAAGTTATAAATGATAATATTACAAGTAGACCAAAATTAGATTCAGGTGATGATGGTAAAGGATTAGGTCCAAGATATTGTCCATCAATTGAAACTAAAATTGAACGTTTTCAAGGTAAAACACATCAAATTTGGTTAGAACCAGAAGGATATAACACAGATGTAATTTATCCAAATGGTATATCAATTTCATTACCAGAAGATGTACAAATGAAATTTCTAAGATCAATACCAGGTTTGGAAAATGTTGTAATGATTAAACCTGGTTATGCTGTTGAATATGATTATGTTGATCCAAGAGAATTAAAACATACATTGGAAACTAAAAAAGTTAATGGTTTATATTTTGCTGGTCAAATTAATCGTACTACTGGTTATGAAGAAGCAGGTGCACAAGGTATTGTTGCAGGTATAAATGCAAGTTTATCAAATCAATTAAAAGAACCAATGATTATTAGTCGTTCAGAAGGTTACATTGGTGTATTAGTTGATGATTTAGTTACACTTGGTGTTACTGAACCATATAGAATGTTTACAAGTCGTTCAGAATATCGTATTTCATTACGTGCTCATAATTCAGATACACGTTTAACTGAAAAGGGTTATCAATATGGTAGTGCATCACGTCAACAATATGAATTATTATTGGAAAAGAATAAAATATTGGAAAATACTTTTCAAGCATTAAGAGAAATTAAAAAATCACCAATGGAATATCAACAATTATTAGGTATTGATAATGTTAAAGAAAAGAAATCACTTTATGAAATATTAAAAAGACCACAAATTTCATTTAATCAAATTAAATGTTGGTTACCAAAATCAATAATTGATCAATTACCCGATGAATTTATACCAATTATTGATAGTGAATGTCAATATGCAGATTATGTTGGTAAACATCATATTGAAATTGAAAAACTTAGAAAAAGAGAATCACAATTAATTCCACAATCTTTAAATTATTGGGATATAACTCAATTATCAACTGAAATTAAACAAAAACTTTCAATTGCTAAACCTACAAATTTATCATCTGCTAGTAAAATATCTGGTATAACTCCATCTGGTTTATTTTCAATTCAAATTTATATTAATAAACATTTTAATAATAATGGTGAAAAAAAAGAATTTAATGATAATAATAATAATAATAAAACTGTAAATAAATAAAATATAATTATAAACACAAATACTCTATAATTTATTTAATTTAATTTTCTTTACACCAACTTTTACTGAAGAATTACTTTTATAAAAACAAAATAATATTACAATGATTATTGATGCACCTAAAATTGGAAATATTATTACAACTGGTAAAAAGTAATCAGGTCTTTTCTTTTCACAATCCGTTTTATATTGTGATGATATTAAAAGTGTAAAATCTGGATCTACTTTTAAATTTGAAGCATGTGGTAAATTGATAGTTGCAGTAATTGAATTTAATTGTTTAGTTAAATTTGTAGTTATTTGTGTGAATCTACCATCTGATTCAGCAATGTTTAAAAATCTACCACTAAATATTTTATTGTTTTTCATTATTTTAATTAAACTGAATTTATTAATATTTTCAATACCTTGAATTATAGTATCTTCTTTATTACATTCATGTTCTAAATCGTTATTATTTTGATCAACTTTTGATATAAATATTAATTGTAATGTATTTAAATAATTTGAATATTGATAATTTAAAATTTCAATTGTAAATTTAACAATACCTTTATCAACTAGATAATTTATATTACCAAATGATAATTCACTTGGTTGAGTAAATTGTTGAATTGTTGTTATTAAATTACAATTTGTATTATTTAAAATTTGGTTATATATAAATGTTGAATTTGAATTTGGTGATTTAATCCATTGATTTTGTAAATCATATGATTTAATTATAGTACCATCAATATCAACTTCATTTAAAGTTTTAAATTGAATATTAAATAATAACTCTGCATTATTTATATTAGTTGAATTACCATTAATTATAATTGACTGTTCACCATCATCAATTGTTGTACCACTACAATCAAATGAACCATAACCATCTTTACAATTACATTGTCCTGTTTTTTGATTACAATATCCATAATTTAAAATTGAAAAACAATCATTTGGACAGTTTAATGATGTATCTGGATCATTTTGATATTGATATATATTAATACCAATAAAACTAATACCATTTTGAGTTAAATTTACGGACTTTATACCAATACCAGGTAATGCATTACACATAATCAATGAATTTGATTTATATGTAATTTCACAAATTTTATCACCAATTAATAATGATATATCATTATGTGCTTCGCCAAATAAACCATAGAATGATGAATTTTTACCATTGATTGTAACAGATGAAATTGTTTGAAAAATTAATGGTACACAAATACTTGTTTCTTTATCAAATATATAATCATTTTTTAAACAATTACAATCATATGATCCATCTGTATTTACACATTCATCCGTACCACAAATACCTGGTATTAAACATTCATTAATTTCAATACATTCTTTAATTGTTTCATCATATGAATATCCATTTTTACATTCACAATTAAATGAACCTTGAGAATTAACACATTTTGAAGTACCACCACATACAGGAACTACTAAAGAACATTCATCAATATCCATACAAACTTTATCTGATAAATCATAACCATATCCATTATTTAAACATTGACAATAATATGAGTTTGGTATATTTACACAAATTGAATTACTTGTTTCATTATTACATGGATTTAATAAACATTCATTTGTAACAGGTAAACAATTTGGATATGTTTCAATTGATGATGTTGAGCATTGTGATATACCAAAATCGATTATTTGATGATCAATTATATTACCAGTACATTTAACATTACTATCTGATACTGCAATTTCCAATAATTGTTTTTTTAATGTAGTATATTCTTCACCTTGTTCAATACAACCAGATGTTGTAAAATATTTATTTGTGTTATTAAATGTATAATAATTTGATATAGCCTACAATATATACACATATTAATATTCAAATTCCCTTTATTATTTACATTTCTTTCTTAATAGTTTAATACATACATAATCATCATTTGGACAAAATCCAACTTGATTAAATATTGTTTTACCTTGATCTAATGTACATAATAATACATTTATAGTTGTAGTATTTAATAATTGATATCCAAATGATAATGTTGTATAATCAATTGGACATGGTGATTTATTTTCATTACCTATAAATAATTTAGTATCTGTTGAGTTTGAACAAATTCCAGTACTAATATAATCAGGACCATTATAACATCCTCTTGATTCTAAATATTTAAAACCATTTGCACATGATTGACAATCAACTTTAATAATAATAATAATTGTAAAAATAAATAATAATATTATAACAAATAATTTCATTTTTATGTATATAGCGTTTATAAAATTTAAAAACTATTAAAAAAAAAGAAGACAATTCATGTGATTAATCAATTATAAATAAAATCAGAAATAAAACAAAACCACACATATGATATCATCATCATTCTAATTACATGAAATTTACTTTGGGATGTGTGTGGTATATATGAGAAATATTTAATATGTCGCGCACACTATAAATAAATTAGATATTTATTGAAAAGAAAAAATAAAGAAAAATGAAATTTTTTTATTTATTTTTCAAATTTTTTTTTTTTCTTTTGATTTTTTTTTTTAATTTTTTATGTGTAATACGCGCCATACAAAAAATGGATAAACTTTTCTTTAAAGTCTATAGAAACAATTATATTAAAAATTTAATTTTTCAAAATATATCAATAATAAATCAAAATCATAGATACTTTAGATACAATTATTATCAATATCCATTATTATCAATAATAGAAAATAAAAATTTAAATTTATTCATAGAAAAATTAAACAATTATAATAAATATATAATAAATATAAATAATGTAAATTACAATTACGATATATTTAAACATTTTATATCATTTACAAGATCAAGTTTATTTAAATTATTTAATTGGGTTGAATTACCAATTGATATATTTAAATTTACAATTCAATTATTCAAAAATGAAATTATTATTATAATAAAAGAATTAAATGAAGATTTATCAATATTAGAACTTAGTGTACATAATAAGAAATATAAGAAATTACAATTATCTAAATCAATTGTATTACCAATTTATATTAATTTAATTGAAAATTGTGATAAAGATAAATTAGAATATTTAATTAATATTGGGCTATTAAATGTTAAATCAATTGATTTAAATAAAGTTAGTAATTTTTTACAATTACCAAATAAACAATCAAATATACTACCATCAAGAGTAGTACTTGGTAAATTACAAATTTTAAAAAGTAAATCAATTATTGATTATTTTTATAATGTTTTAAAAATTGAACTTTCATTTCAAATTTTGGTAAAACAATTAATTTATGTAATTCATTTTAAAAAATCTGAAATTTATGGTAAATTATTAATTGATTTATTACCTTGTGATCAATTACCAAATAATTCATATTCAATTAAAAAAAGTCCAAGTGATAGTAAAAATACACAAATAATGAAAGATTTAATGGAATCAATATTAATTAATAATGATTTATTCATATTTAAATTACTATTAAATAAATTTAAATTTAATATTGATACATATAAAATTGGTTGTATACCAAGTGACATTATTAATATATATGGTATATGGGTATCAATTAAAACATTGGAATCATTTCAAATTACTTCATTAATTTATCAAAGTTCATTTTTAGAATTAATTCAAGTATTAATTGAAAATTCAAAATCAATTTACTTAAATTCTGAACAAATTATTAAAAAAGTTATATCAAATCCAGATATTGCAATTTATTTAATTAATAATTATTCAATGTATCTCCATTCATTTAAATTTCAAATAACAGAATTATGTAAATATTTATTAAAAAAGAATTATCCATTAGATAAATTTAATGAAATTACAAGATTATTAAATACACATAATCAATGGTTAGATAATTCAATGAATGATTATGTTACAATTGAATTTATAAATCAATTACCATTTAATTTTAATTGGGGTTCATCATTTGAATTATTAAATTATTTAATTGAAATGGATAAATATGAATTTATTAAATGTTATTTAAATAAATTTCCAGAATCATTTAATAATAAATCAATTGAAATTGCAATTCAAACTGAAAATAAATCAATTATTAATTTATTTATTACAAAAATTAATGAATTACCATCAAGTTCAAATTATTTAACAATACCAAGATTATTGGATACATTATATTATTCAATGGAAAATAATTGTAGAGAAATGGTTTATTTCATATCAAATAAATTATTTAATTTGGGTGGTATTCAAGAACAAGTGTATTATAATTATTTAAGAACATGGGTATATTCTAATGTACCATTAGCATATTATTGGTTTAATCAATCTAATATACCAATTAAATATTACAAGTTTTTTTTACAATCTGAAATTAATAGCATTGGTATAAGAAGTTATTCAAATTTATTAATTAGAGAAATAACAAATGGTAGTACATTGGAAATATTATCAAAAGTAGATGATTTAAAATCATTTAAAAAGAGTATTTTAAAAGTTACATTACCATATGGTATTTTAATTGGTGGTGGTAGTAGTAGTAATGGTAATGGATATGGATATGGGTTAAAATCATCAAATTTAGATATAGGTGTTACAGATAAATTAAAATATCAATCATTTTTTAATAATGAAAATTTAGAAAGTTTATTTGATGGAATTAATAAAACAACACAATTAAATTGTTGTCTTAATACTATAATACATTATTTATCATTTGGTTCAGTTACTGTGGATAATATTATATTCATTTTAAAAATTTCAATTAAATATAATTTTCAAATAATAATTGATATATTATTATTTAGAAATCAATTTAAAA
>JACAFY010011998.1:0-24717 GCA_015252635.1 Dictyostelium capitatum
CGGCACGTGCACGAAAACCACGCCCGGCGTAAGCTTCCTCAGTTCCTGCCCCATTTGCGGCTAACTGGACGTGCCCGCCGACCCTAAATTCTGCTTGGCCGGATGCGCCTTGGCATACGCCACGAACTCGCCGAAATTCGCCGCCGGCAGATCGCCACGCACCGCCAGCAGATACGGCGACCCGGACACCAGCCCCACCGGCACGAACTTGTCCGGGTCGTAGCTGAGCTTGGCGTAGATCAGCGGGTTCACCACCTGCGTGCCCACCGTGCCCATGAAAATCGTATACCCGTCAGGCGCCGCCGTGGCCGCCACCTGAGCGGCGATCACCCCGCCCGCGCCCGGCCGGGTTTCCACCACCCCGCGCTGGCCCAGCGCAGCGCCCATGCCCTTGCCCACCTGCCGCGCCACGATGTCCGTGATGCCGCCGGCCCCGAAAGGCACCACGAGCCGGACCGGATGATCCGGAAAAGCCGCCTGCGCCGTGCTGCCCAGCCCCGCGGCCAACGCCAGCGCGGCCGCCATGATCTTGCGTTTCATGCCATTCCCCTTGTGTCCGCCGCTTGGATGCGGCTATGACACAAAGTGTCCTATAGGCTATTGATTTTCCGCAAGAGGAATTTGATTGGGGGATACCCTGGGCGGCGGGAACGGGGCGGGCCAGGTCAGGGGGAGCGCTTCATCTGGCTCCTCATTTGCGAACCGGGCGGGAGCGAGGCCGTCCTTTCCATTGCTCCATCGAGTCCAAGAGCATCTGAAGGCCGGTTTCGAAGCTTTTGTTCGCATCCAATTCGATGAACGGCGTAAGCATGTAATGCGCCGCCGCGTATTCCTGCGGCGATGCAGATTCAATCTGTTTGCGAATGAATTTCGCGTGCAAGGCTGGAAGCTGCCGACTCACCTGCGCGTACGCCGCTGTCATCGTGTACTGCGCCAGCAGGTGGTAACCCATGGCGGTGTGTTCAGGGCTATACCCTGCGTCGCGAAAAATCTCGGCAACCCGGTTGAGATACACCAGCCCATAGTCCGTTTGCCCGGGCTCGACCTGCTGAAACAGCCGAAATCGATTGTGTGCCATCACATATCGAAGCACGCCGCCGTACTCCACCATGAAGGCATAGCTCAACCGGGCGTGCTTTTCGATGTCGTGGCGCCATTGTCCGGTTAGCGCGGCGAGTCTTTCGACCCGTCTCTTGAAGTACTCGTTGACCACGCCGGAGATGAGGCCATCCCGACTGCCGACGTAGTAATGGATCAACGACGACGCCACGCCGAAATCCCGCGCCAGGCCCACGATCGACAACTCCTCCAAAGGCTCAACCTTGGTGAGCTGCACCGCGCGCTCGATGATCTGAACTCGGGAAATCAGGGGTGCATCAATCGGATTTTCTTGTACCGCCTTAGGCGGGCGGCCGCGCCGCCTGGGGGCTTGCGCGGTATCAAGAACGGGCCGGCTGGCGGCTGCGCGGCGGGAGGAAGAACCATTTGTCGCCACTGGCGAACTCCTAATTGACGGTCTATCAATTTTACCCTAGCATTAATTTACTGGGTGTCAATTACGGAGTGAGGCAACTTTGACTGAGATCAAAAAACCTGCGGTGACGGCAGGACTGCGCGGCGCTGGCTGGAATCCCCAACGTATGGACAGGCCGTACACGCTGCGGCCCTATCCCTTGCGCACTGCCGATGGACAGCGCACCCTTGGTTTCCTCTACAGTCAGACCGGCAAAGAGAAATCCGTGGTGTGCTTGATGCATCCTCGGGAATTCTCGGGGACTCCCTATCTGGTTCCCGACGTGCTCGACTCGGGCGCCGCCTGCTGGGTCCAAGCCCCTCGTGCGATCGGATCTGATCTGCGCCTTGAGCATGAAGTCGCGTTGCTCGATGTGGCCGCAGCCATGGTGCACCTGCGAAAACTCGGTTTCTCGCACATCACGCTGCAGGGAACATCTGGAGGCGCCGGGCTTTTCGGCTTCTACGCGCAACAGGCGCTTCGCAGTCCTGAGCGTCGACTGAGCAAGACGCCGGGCGGGCGGCCCGTCAAGCTGGCAGAAGCAGACATGCCCTCGCCTGACGCTCTGATTTTCGTCTCGCCACACCCCGGACAGGGAAAGCTGCTCATGAACGGGATCGACCCGTCCGTCGATGACGAGAACGATCCTTTCTCGGTCAATCCGAAGTTTGATCCGTTCAGCGAGACCAACGGATTCAGAATGCCTCCGAGTTCGTCCTCTTACGACGCAGCGTTTGTCGATGGCTATCGGGCGGCTCAGCGCGAACGGGTCGCTCGGCTTGACACCCAAGCTCGCCAGCTTCTGGAGTCGCGCGCTGCGTCGCGCAAGGAACTGAAGGCGCTGGGCGATGGCGCGTCGGCAGATTTGCGGCGCAAGGCAGCGTTTACACCGATCCTCACGCTGTGGCGCACCGACGCTGACCTGCGGTGCTGGGACTTGTCTCTTGACCGCTCCGACCGCGCCATCGGTTCTCTCTGGGGCGCGGACCCGTTCGTCTCGAATATGGGAAGCGTCGCATTCGCTCGGTTGATTACGCCCGAGTCGTGGCTGTCCACCTGGTCAGGGATCAGTTCGCGCGCCAGCTTCGAGCAATTTGGTAACGAGCTCGAACTGCCGACCCTGATGCTGGAATACACGGGCGACCAGGCTGCCTTCCCAAGCGACATGGACGAGATCTATTCGTCCATCGCAAGCACGGAGAAGCAACGCATCAAAGTCCGCGGAAATCACCACGGGATGGCGTTGGCGGAGGGTGAGGAGTCGGGCCAGGCCATCGTGGGCCGCCATCTCCAGGAATGGCTGAGGCCTCGCATCGCCTCCAGTCAGTAGATGTTCATCTAACGAGGCGTCATTTGGGTCGCCTGGCAAAGGAGCACTTTTCAACCATAAAGACTTGGATGGGTGGAGTGCCGGGATTTCGGCACAAAACAACTGAGACGACCATCGTCATTTCGAACATGGCGCTCAAGTGGATTCAGGAGACAAATTCATGCTGAGAATCGGATTTTCGGTGGCCTGTCTGGCCGCCGCGGCGGCTTTCGCCCCTACGTCACATGCAGGATCGAATTTCCCGGATAAGCCGATCCGGCTGCTGGTGGCGTCAGTTCCGGGCAGCGCCCCTGACGTCATGGCAAGAGTTATCGGAGATGTCCTCGGGAAAAAGCTGTCACAGACGATCATCGTCGAGAACAAGCCGGGCGCGGGAGGCATCGTGATGATGAACGCCTTGAAGGCGGCGGCGCCGGACGGCTACACGCTTGGCTTTGCGCAGGCAGCGGTGGCGGCGGTCACTCCGCTGACATACAAGACGGCCACGTACTCGATGGATCGCGATTTCGCCACCATCGGAACGGTGGGCATTACGCCCATGATTTTCACCGCGAATCCAAACTTTGCGCCGAAGACCCTGGGTGAGGCGCTGGCGCTCGCAAAGAAGTCTCCGGAGGAGGTAACGATAGGCAGCCCAACCCGAACCTCAGTGCCCGATCTGGCGTCCGGCCTGCTCGCGTCGAAAGCGGGGGTGAAGGTGCGGCAAATTCCATTTTCCGGAACGCCGCAAGGACTCCAGGCGGTGGTGTCCGGGCAAATTGATATGTACACCGACGGGGTCGCACCCTTGATCGGCCTGATCAAGGGCGGAAAGATCAAGGCACTTGCCGTCGCCTCCGATAGCGTGCTGCCGGGCCTCGAAGGCATTGCGCTCGCCAAGGATACGGTGCCGGGCATGGTGGTGTATGGCTGGTTCACCTTGCATGTGCCAAAAGGCACGCCCGACGACGTGCAGCGCAAGCTCAATGCCGAACTGAACAAGGCTTTGGCCGAGCCGGAAGTGGTTGCCCAGTTTCGAAACCTGGGAACCTATCCGAAGGTGTCCACCCTCGAGCAAGCGTCTGCATTCCTTGTTGAGCAGCAGGCACTCCTGGGCGGCGTGATCAAGCAAATGGGCATCGTGGCCGAATAAGCGGAGACAAGAATCGTGAAAGAAGGAGTTCTACATGCGCTACCGGGAGTGGTGTATCCCATGGCTGAGACGGTACGCCATTACGTACAGTCAGGCGTTCTGACCAACGAGACATTGGTTGATGGCTTTGCCCGAGCCGTCTCACTGAACCCTGACCAGGTCGCACTCCAGAGCATTGAACGCGCGTATACCTATCGCCAGCTGGACGAGGTTACGGACAGACTGGGCGGCGCCCTGTTGCGCATGGGCATGAGGCCTTTCGACCGCGCCCTCTTCCAACTCGGCAACAGCTCCGAACTGGTCATTTTCTTCATTGCATGTTTGAAGGCAGCGGTTATTCCCGTCTGCACTTTGGCAGCGCACCGGGAACACGAGATCGGGTATCTGGGTGAGCTGACCGAAGCTCGGTTGCATCTCGTCCAGGGAGACGACCCGAAGTTCGACGATGTCGAGTTCGCCACCCGGATGCAGGAAAGGCTATCGACCGTTCAATGGATCGTGCAAGCGCGCGGACAGACGCGTGGTGCTGCAGTGGGACTGCACCCGCTGGCTGATGGGATAGCGCTCGAAGAAGCCAGAGCACTACTGCGACAGGTGCCCCGTGACCCCCTGCAGGTGGCGGTGTTTCAGCTCTCCGGTGGCACAACAGGAGTCCCGAAGATCATCCCGCGGTTTCACAGCGAATATCTGTACAACATGCGGACGGTCGCGGCGGTAAACGGCTATACCCGTGAGGACTCGCTCTTCATGCCGTTGCCTATGGTTCATAACCTGAACATGGGCTGCTGCTTCGGCCCCTTCCTCATGATCGGTGGCACCGTGGTCATCACGCCGAGCATGAGCACGGACGATCTCCTGAACACACTGCAGACGTATCAGCCGACATGGATCTCCGTTGGCGCGATACTTGCGCGCATACAGCCGGCACTGGACGCCGGAGCGTTACGGCTTGAGCGTCTGCGCGGCGTCATCGCCCCCAATGGCGCCCCGCGCCTGCGTCAGATCTTTGGCGCACCCGTGCGTCATATCTTCGGCATGACCGAAGGGGTGATCATGCTCACTCGCGCCGATGATCCGCAGATCGTGCAGGACGACATGGTGGGGCGTCCTGTTTCCGAGCATGACCGGGTCAAGTTGTTCGTGCCAGGCACGGATCAAGAAATCTTCGAGGATGACGTTGACGGCGAGTGCGCTTTCGCGGGTCCGTACACCATCCACGGCTACTACCAGGCTGAAGAACGAAATCGAGAGTGTTTCACCTCCGACGGCTTCTATCGATCCGGCGACTTGATGCTGGCAAAGACCATCGACGGCGTTCGGTACTTCCAGTTCCGAGGCCGCACGAAGGACGTGGTCAGCCGCGGTGGCGAAAAAATCAATTGCGAAGAAGTGGAGGTGATGATTCGCCGACACGAAGCAGTGACGAACGTCCAGATCTGCGCCATGCCAGACCCCGTACTGGGCGAGCGCGTCTGTGCGTTCATCCAACCGAAACCTGGTTGCACGGCACCCGACGTCGCGGCCCTGGGCGCCTTCCTGAAAGAAGAGGGCCTGGCCAAGTACAAATGGCCCGAGCGGATCGAAAGCGTAGAAGAGTTCCCCATGACCAAGACTGGGAAGTTGAGCAAGGTTCTCTTGCGTCAACTGATCACCGACAAGCTGTCCGCGGAAGCGGCGTCAAAGCAAGGAGAAATGCAATGAGCACAGTGAAATCGCTTCCTCTGAAAGGTGTCCACCATACGGCACGGCCCACGTGGAAGTTGGCGGAAACCGTACATTTCTATCGCGACCTCCTGGGACTGCCGCTGGTCCATGCCATTTCAGCGCGAGGCTGGGGGCCGGACAATCAC
The DNA here is from genome assembly GCA_015252635.1 of Dictyostelium capitatum. Classification (NCBI taxonomy): domain Eukaryota; phylum Evosea; class Eumycetozoa; order Dictyosteliales; family Dictyosteliaceae; genus Dictyostelium; species Dictyostelium capitatum. The sequence goes on from JACAFY010011998.1 coordinate 5,826, forward strand.
GCGGACTTCCTTCACTTCTTCTTCGATAGCGGCAACGACAGCACCATTGCTTTCTTCTACTACATCGGAGCGGATCAGCCAGATTTTGCCCAGCCCAGGCAAGACTATCGTTACAAGGCGACGCACACCGCGTGGCGGGTTGACAGTCGGGAGCAGTTGCTCGCCTGCCAAGAGAAAGTGGAAGCCGCCGGCATCCAGCTCAATTATCAGATTCGCCACGAGGTCATCGAATCGATCTACTTCTTCGATCCGAATGGCTACTCCATCGAGATCACGTGGCAAGCTCGACCGTTCACCAATCTGGACATAGAAGACGCGGCGCGCACCATCAACGCTGCGGTCGAGCTTTCGCAGCGCCCGGGGGCCCTGAGCTGCATCGACGACGTGTGGCAGCGCAAAGCCCAACTGCTGGCCCAAGAGCTGGAGTCCGCATGATGCCCACGATCTTTGTACTGGATGTCGAGGAATTTTCCGCCTTGGTTGCGCACGCTCGGCAGCGTGACGAATTGCGGGTCAGCGGGCCGACGAAGGGTTACTGGCGCATCGAAGCCGATACGCAGATCCAGTTCTCGCGCAAAGCGTTAGGGTTCAAACCTGCGGTCTGGAATGGCGCGCTGACGGGCGGCTTGATCGGAGAGGTCGTGCAGTTTGACAAAGACACCCTTCGAATCATTGGAGGGAGTGCGGCATGAAGATCGCAATCATCGGCGGGGGGCCTGCCGGGCTTTACTTCGCAATGCTGGTGCGCAAGCGCCGGCCGGACTGGGAGGTCGTGGTGCTGGAGCAGAACCCGCCCGACGCCACCTTCGGCTTCGGTGTCGTGATGGCTGACTCTGGACGAAACAGCTTACGCGCAGCCGACGCGGCCAGTCATGACGCCCTGATCCAGAAGATGACCTTTACTGACAGGCAGGTCATCACGGTGAAGGAAACTGCGCTGCTCGTGGAGCGCCCGGCGAAAGGCGGCGCGATCCGACGCATCGACCTGCTGGAAGTGTTGCAAGCCGCCGCGCGTGGGGAAGGAGTGCAGATTCATGGCGGAGTGCGCTTGGGATCGGTCGCGCAGCTCTCGGATTTCGGCCTGGGCGATGCAGATCTGATCGTCGGCGCCGACGGCGTCAATTCCGTCGTGCGGACCGAGGATGAGCACGGTTTCGGCACTCGACGGTCGCATTTGACGAATCACTTTGCATGGTTCGGTGTCGGACGGGCATTCGTCTCGCCTGCTCTCGTGTTTCGGCAATATGACGGCGGCAGCTTCGTCGCGCATTACTACCCATACACGCACGATCGCAGCACTTTTGTTGCGGAGTGCGACGATGCGACCTGGCAGCGCTTCGGGATGGAAGAGCTGGATTCACAGGCCCGGCAGGCACTTTTCGAGAAGGTGTTTGCGCCCGAGCTCGATGGATCGCCATTGCTCTCCAATAACTCGGCGTGGCGCCAGTTTCCGGTTGTGCGAAACGACCGGTGGCATAGCGGGAACAAGGTGCTTATCGGTGATGCGCAGACCAGCGCGCACTTTTCGATCGGCTCCGGCACGCGCATTGCCATGGAAGACGCGATCGCATTGGCTGCTGCCGTCTGCGATTCCGACGGCAATGTGGACGTCGCGCTCAAGACGTTTGAAGACAAGCGTCGTCCCGAGAAGGAGAAGCTGATCTGTGCGTCCGAGCGCTCCTATCTCTGGTACGAGAAAGTCGGCGACTGGATGGACCAGTACACGCCACACGAGTTTGTCTATCAGTTCATGGTTCGCACAGGCCGCGTGGATGACCAGCGATTGGCATCTTCCTACCCGGCACTGTACGAAGCGCTGCGCAACGCAGGCGCCACGAAAAGTGAGGTGAGCGCATCATGACTATCGACAGCTATGAGAGTGTTGCGAGTCGCACGCCGTTCGTGGTGCGCCGTCGGGTGCGCTGGAGTGAGTGTGATCCCGCGGGCGTGGTCTACACGGGCAAGTTCGTGGATTACCTGCTCGCCGCCGTCAATCTGTTCTACGGCAACTTGGTCGAATCCGACTATCGGAGCTTCCTGAAGGAAGTCGGGGTGGGCACGCCGTGCCGCGGCCTCGAGATGGACTTTCGCGGTGCGCTTTGGCCAGAAGACGAATTCATGATTCGGGTGCGTGTTCGAGAAATTCGCCGCGCCTCTTTCGACATGCAAGTGGACGCGTACCAGGACAGCGGCCGAGAGATCTTCGTCGGGCGCTTCACCGGCATATGCATTCCAGGTGACGGCGAGCGCAAGCGTGTGGCGATCCCGGAGGCGCTGCGTGCAGCGCTGGCGAAACATGCGGACGAGGCAAGCTAACGATCAGGACGTTCGGAATTTGCCAGATTCAGCTGCCGGGAAAAGGCGGACTTCATTCCCGCAGCCCATCCCCCGGGAAGCAACCTTGCCTGCGTCTTGCCTGGAACACCTTCGCTCTCTACAATAGGTAATAGTTATCATTTAAATTCACGTTCGATGCCTTCCAAGACGCACGTCCAGGTCGAGACGCTCTATGCGCACCATCATGGGTGGCTACACGGCTGGCTGCGGCGGCAATTGGGCAATTCCAGCGAGGCTGCCGATCTCGCGCACGACGTGTTCGTGCGGTTGTTGGGCCGGTCAACGGCGATCGAGACGCGTGAACCGCGGGCCTATCTAAGCACCATCGCTCGTGGCCTGCTGGTGGATCACTGGCGCCGCCGGGAACTCGAGCGCGCCTGGCTTGAGGTGTTGGCGCGCACCCCGGAAGAATTGGCGCCCTCCCCCGAGAGCCGGATGCTGGTGCTGGAAGCGCTCATCAAGATCGATCAGATGCTGGATGCCCTGAAGCCCAAAGTGCGCCAGGCGTTCCTGTGGGCGCAGCTCGACGGCATGCGCTGCCCGCAAATTGCCGAGCGGCTGGGTGTTTCGCTGGCCACCGCCGAACGCTACATCGCGGCAGGGTTGCGCCAATGTTATGCCCACCGGTTCGGTGACGCGTGAGCGAGGCTGCCCCGATACCTGCCACGGTGGTCGACGAGGCCATCGCCTGGTCCGTCAAGCTGAACTTCGGTTCGGCCGATTCCGATACCTGTGCGGCGTTCGAGCGCTGGCGCCGTGCGGCGCCCGTGCATGAGCGGGCGTGGGCGCGCATGCAGATGCTGAACGCCGACTTCATGGCCATGCCGCAGGGCCTGGCGCTGGACACGTTGACGGCCGCGGGCGCCACCCGCGATATCCGGCAGCTGCGGCGTCGGACCCTGCTCAAAGGCCTGCTGCTGGCTGGCGGGCTGGCCGGCATGGGCTGGACGGTGCGTGAACACACCCCCTGGCAACGGGTGCTGGCCGACGCCAGCACCGGCGTGGGCCAGCACGATCGCCTGACGCTGGCCGACGGCACCTTGCTGGTACTGAACACCGACAGCGCGGTGGACATACGGATGGAAGGCGCACAGCGGCTGCTGGTCCTGCGTCGCGGCGAGATCTCCATTCAGACGGGCGCCGATACCGCGTCGCCCGTCAAGCGTCCGTTTCTGGTCCGCACGCCGTTTGGTACGGCCCAGGCGCTGGGCACGCGCTTCATCGTTCGTCTGGACGACGATGGCGCCCAGGTCAGCGTGCAGCAGGATGCGGTCGCATTGCGGGCCAACGACGGCGTCGCGCTGATCGCCGAAGCCGGCCAGACCGTACGGCTGGACCGACACGGCGCGCGTCGGGTGAACGATCCCGCCATCACCGCCGACGCGTGGCTGGATGGCGCCATCGAGGGCAAGAACATGCGATTGGCCGACGTGCTGGCCGAGCTGGCGCGCTATCGCCACGGCCGCATCAGTTGCGCCCCAGGGGTCGCCGATCTGCTGGTTTCCGGCACCTACCACGTGAAAGACACCGACCAGGCCCTGAACTTCCTGGCCCAGACCCTGCCGATCCGGCTGCGCTACTGGACTCGTTATTGGGTGGCGGTGGGACCCGCCTGAGGCCTTTCGGGACGGTGTTGGGAGGCAGCGCTTTTTTTTCAGAAAAAGTGAGGGGATTTGCGTTTTCGACCGGCCTACAGGGAAAGACACCTTTCAACTTGGCCTATCAAGACTACGCAATGACCCCCGTTCGTACCTCCAGGACAGCGCGCCAGACGTCTGCTCCCACCGTGTTGTCCACCGTTCTCGTCGGCATGCTCTGCGGCACGACGCTTGCCTGGGTTGCCCCGACGGCCCGGGCGCAGTCCGCCGCGGCCGCGCAGGAAGGGGAATCCACCTTCTCGATCGCCGCCGGTCCGCTGGATCATGCGCTCAGCCAGTTCGCGCGCGCCGCTGGTGTGAATGTGTCATTCGATGCCGCGCAGATCAGCGGGCTGCAGAGCCAGGGCCTGAATGGACGCTGGAGCGTGTCGCGCGGCCTGGGCGCCTTGCTTGCCGGCACCGGTTTCGAGGGGGTGAGGCTGTCCAGCGGCGGTTATGCCTTGCGGCGCCTGCCCGGCGCTGGCGCGACCACGCTCGAACCCGTGACCGTGACGGGGCAGGAATATCGCCTGATGACCGAGGGGTCGGGTTCCTACACCACGCCGGCGGTGACCATCGGCAAGGGAGAGCAGACGCTGCGCGACATTCCGCAGTCCGTCAGCGTGGTCACGCGCCAGCGCCTGGACGAGCAGAACCTGACCTCGGTGTACGACGCGCTGGAAAACCCCACCGGCGTGACCCTGCAGCAAAGCCCGCAAGGCGGCAAATACATCTATTCGCGCGGCTTCGACAACAGCGTGATCCAGTATGACGGCGTACCGCTGGAGCGCAATATGTACGGCCGCGCCAGCAACTATTCCGGCGGAACTGCCTTCTATGACCGCGTCGAGGTATTGCGCGGCGCGGCGGGCCTGCTGCAGGGGTCGGGGTCGCCCGGAGGGGCAGTGAACCTGGTGCGCAAGCGGCCCTTGCCAGAGAACTATTTCATGGTCGAGGCCAAGGCCGGCAGCTGGGACCGCTACGGCATGCAGCTTGACGCCAGCCGCCGCCTGAACGAAGACGGCAGCCTGCGCGGCCGGGCCCTCATCGATCACCAGGACAATCACTCGTTCGTGGATCGGGTGCACATGAAAAGCACCACTTTCTACGGCACGATCGAATACGACTTTTCGCCGTACACCCAGCTCAACCTGGGCTACAGCCACGAAGACCTGCGTGGCAGCCCGTCGATCTCGGGCCTGCCTCGCTACAGCAACGGCAAAGAGGTGGGCTTCAAGCGCTCCACCAGCTATGGGGCCGACTGGAATCGCCAGGAAACCTCGAACCAGGGGTTCTACGCCGACTTCACGCATGCGTTCAATGACGACTGGCGTTTCAAGATGACCGGCGCCTACGTGCAGGAAAATCAATACCTGAAGTACACCGCTTCCAGCCGTGCCATCAACCCGGTGAACCCGATCGGCGTCGTCAACGCGGCAAGAACGGTGGCCGACATCGATACCTCGGGTGTGGACGCGCACCTGACCGGCAAGTTCCGCGCCTTTGGCCGCACGCACGAAGTGGTGTTGGGCACCAACTACGGCCATAGCAAGATCGACACGTCGTACGCCTACCTGGTCAACTACGCGACATTCAACGCCTTCAACTTCAATCCGGATCTGCCCGAGCCGTCCACGGCTGCCATGCGTGCCGGCACGGACGAAGCGCGCATCGGCTCGAACCGCGAGCTGGGCTTCTACGGCACGACCCGGCTGCAACTGGCCGACCCGTTGAAGCTCGTGCTGGGGGGACGATTCAGCCGCTCCGACCGGATCTGGACCACCGATACCACCAGCGCCGGGGTACTCGTCAACGGCCAGACGAAACAGGCCAACTCCCACTTCACCCCCTACGCCGGCATCATCCTGGACCTGTCGCCGCAATGGACCACGTATGTGAGCTATACCGACATCTTCCAGGCGCAAAGCGAGGTCAATGCCGCGGGACAGGCGCTCAAGCCCATCGTCGGTGATAGCTACGAACTGGGCCTGAAGGGGGAATTGCTGGATGGCCGCATCAATACGGCGTTCGCCATCTTTCGCATCGACCAGAGCAACCGCGCTCAAGTCGATTTCAGTTCCAGCCCGACCTGCGCCGCCGACTACTACTGCTACACCGATTCGGGCAAGGTGCGCAGCCAGGGGGTCGATGCCGAGATCAGCGGTGAACTCACGCAGGGTTGGAATCTGTATGCCGGCTATACCTTCAACACCACCAAATACCTCAAGGACCAGAGCAGCGAAGGCCAGGCCTTCGCGTGGTACACCCCCAAGCACATCTTCCGGCTCTGGACGACTTATCAGCTGCCTGGCGATTTGAACGCCTTCACGGTGGGCGGCGGCGTGAACGTGCAGAGCGGCCAGTCCCGCCAACTCGGGGCCACCACGGTCCAGGCGGGCGGCCGCGCGGTATGGAACGCCTATACGAAGTATCAGTTCAACCGCAATTGGGCAGCGGTGCTGAACGTCAACAATATCTTCAACAAGACCTACTACAGCGCCGTGGGCAATCTGGTCAACGGCATTCAATACGGCGATCCCCGCAATGTCATGCTGACCCTGCGAGGCACGTTCTGACGATGAAAGCCTGCCGCGCTGGCCCGGGTGCTTGCCGCAAGCGGTCTGGCCAGCGCGGCGCTCGGTGCGGCCGTCGCCACCCTGATAAGCTTTCTGATCCGGCATCGTGAACCCTCAACGACCAATCCCTGCCCGTCACACCACAACAAGGAACCTTTGCATGCACATCCACCGTATCGCAGCGTTTACGAGCGACGGCCACGGCGGAAATCCGGCGGGCGTCGTGCTGGCCGACCAACTGCCGCCCACCGAGGAAATGCAGCGGGTGGCGGCCCAGGTGGGCTACTCGGAAACGGTATTTTCCTGTCCGAACGGCGACGGCTCGTGGCTCACCCGATACTATTCACCCGAAGCGGAAGTGGCCTTCTGCGGACACGCAACCATCGCGTTGGGTGCGATGCTTGGGCAGACCTTCGGCCCGGCGACGTACCCACTGTCGTTGGCCCACAACCAGATCGAAGTCGCGGCCGAAAAACGGGACGGCGAATGGACGAGTGTGCTTCGCTCGCCCCCGACACGCAGCGCCATCGCCCAGCCCGAGCTGCTGGCCGAAGCGCTGAAAATCTTCCGCTACGCGGCCAGCGAGCTGAACCCCGCGCTTGCGCCTTGCCTTGCCCACGCGGGCCTTGACCACCTGGTCATCCCGCTACAGTCGCGCGCAGCGCTGGCGCGCATGGACTATGACCTGGACGAGGGACGCCGCTTCATGCAGACGCATGGCATCGGGACCGTGGCATTCGTTTTCAGAGAAGGCGACCGGCGCTTCCAGGCACGCAATGCGTTCGCCATCGGCGGCGTGCTGGAAGACCCCGCGACGGGCGCGGCGGCAGCGGCTTTCGCCGGCATGCTCCGCGACCTGGGCCAAGTGCAAGAGGGCGAAATCGTCATCATGCAGGGCGTGGACATGGGCCAGCCGTGCAGGATAGAAGTGGCATTCACGGCAGAACTCGGATCGCCCGTGAGCGTGCGCGGCAAGGCATCCGCCATCAGTGAGCAACCCGCCTGACATCCGCTTGCCCCCGGGGCGTGGCGGCGCCCGGTTCGCTGGCGGGGCCGGCCGGGCGAACTTGCGCCGCCAGCCCCCCGCCCCTACTGCGTCGTCACATTGCTATCCCGTATCACCCGGGCCCACGTCGCCAGCTCCTGGTCCACGAACTGACCCAATTCGTCCGGCCCCATGAACGCCGCGAAAGCGCCCTGTTCATCCATCTGCTTCCTGTAGCCATCGCTGGCGACGATCTTGCGCAGTTGGTCGGCCAGCTTGTCGATCACCGGTCTGGGGGTTTTTGCCGGCGCAAAGACCGCAAACCAGGACTCCACTTCGTAGCCGGCCAGCCCCGCCTGCGCCGTGGTGGGCACCTCGGGCATCGACGGATTGCGCATTGAACCGGCGTAGGCCAGCGCCTTGAGCTTGCCGGCGCGAACCTGGCTGATGACCGACGGCGGCGTGGTGATGAACATATCGACCTGGCCGCTGATCAGGTCGGCCACGACCGGCCCCGCGCCCTTGTAGGGCACGTGGGTCATCGGCACCCCGGCGGCGCTGCCGAACATTTCCCCTGCGATGTGCTGGATGGATCCGTTGCCCGACGAGGCGTAGAACAGCCCCCGGTTGTCCTTCCTGGCATAGGCGATCAACTCTGCCAGGGAATTGACGGGCAGCTTGCCGCTCACGGCGATGACGTGCGGGGCGCGCATGACCAGGGCGACCGGTGCAAAGTCCGCCGGTTTCCAGCGGATATCCTTGAACAGCGCCGGGTTGCCCACGTGATAGCCCGAGTATTGCAGCAGCAGGGTATAGCCGTCTGCGGGTGCGCGGGCAACGTATTCCGTGCCGATATTGCCGCTGGCGCCCGGCCGGGTTTCCACGATGACCGGCTGGCCCAGCCCCTTGGTCAGCTGCTCGCCCAGCAGGCGCGCGACGATGTCCGTGGACCCGGCCGGCGAGCTGGGCACCACGATGGTGACGGGGCGGCGCGGATAGTCGTTGTCCGCCGCGACCGCCGGTTGCGTGAGGGTCAGGGCGAGCGTCGCCGCGACTCGTAGAGCCGATATCTTCATGGATTGTCTCCTCTTGGGGATTGCCAGGGCGGCCCCGCGCCCTGTTTCTATTTTTCGTGCGGCTGCGCGCATTCAGGGGCGTTCAGGACTGCGGGAACAGCTGCTCCATTTCCTTGCGTACGCGGTAGGCGGTCAGGGTGTCGTCGATCCGCACGTCGTCCCAGGTCAAGGGCTGGTCCTTGGGCACGGGCCGGATCAGCTTCAGGTCGTGCGCCAGGCCCAGTGGCACGTTGCGCCGCGCCACCGAGTCGCGGGCCGGGAATAGCTTGCCGAACACGGTGTAGCCCCCTTCTCCGTCAAGCATTTCACCGGGCTTCAGGTCCCGCTTGGCGGTGGCGACCACGTCGGCGTTGAAGCAGCGCGCCACGCCGGTGGGTTCGCCGCGCAAACCGACGCTGGCCACCGAGATGCCCAATTCCAGGCCGATCAGGTGCCACTTCTTGTACTGCACCATGCAGCGCCCTTCCGGGTCGGTGAACACCTGGTATTCCTTGAAGCAACGGGCGATGTAGTCGTTGGGCGCCTCGACGCACACCCAGACGCCCTTGCGGATGTCGTACCCCACCGAACGGCCATCGGGATGCAGCGACGATGCCACTTCGACCACGCCTGTCTGGTCCAGCACACCGCCTTGGCTGCGCAGGCGCATGACGGTCGGAATCTGTTCGACCGATGCGGGCGGAAAGCTCAGGCCGTTGGCGGGTGCGTGCAGCCCCGTCGCGTTGGCGATCGCCGTGCTCTCGATGGCGGGCTTGGAGCCGTCCAGGAAGGCATTGAACATTTTCGGGTTCATGCCGCCGATGCGCGCTTGCTCGGCGGTAACGCCCCAATGGTCCCAGACCGTATCGGGCGTGGATTCGCGGAACTTGGGCAGCCACTTGTGTCCCCGCCCCGCCGCCACGATGGGAAAGCCGCAGGTGCGGGCCCAATCCACCAGCTCGCACGCCAGGCCGGGCTGGTCGCCATACGCCAGGGAATAGACCACCCCGGCCTGCATGGCCCGGTGCGCCAGCAATGGGCCGCAGAAGGCGTCGGCTTCCACCGTGACGTTGATGACGTGCTTGCCCTGCCGGAAGGCTTCCAGGCAGTGCTCGACGGCAGCGATCGGGTTGCCGGTGCATTCGATGACGATGTCGATGCCCGGATGCGCGATCATCGCCTGCCAGTCGTCGCCGACGAACGTCGTGCCCAGTTTGACGGCCTCGTCCAGCGAACGCGCCTGGGCCCGCTCTTTGGACCAGTGAATCCGTTCCAGGTTTCGATGGGTATTGGCGGGCGACAGATCGGCAATGGCCACCATGTGGATGCCGGGGGTTTGGGGCACCTGAGCCAGGTACATCGAGCCGAACTTGCCGGCGCCGATGATGCCCACACGCAGGGGCCGGCCTTGTTCGGCCCGCTGCAACAGCTGGGAGTGAAAATTCATCGCGCACCTTTCCTGAAACGAACGTTGAGCAAATCCTCGTACATCAGCACCATGGCGCCCTTGTCGGCGGCGCCATGCCCGCGCAGCAGGGTCGCCTGATAGGTGGCCGTGGCGGCCGCCAGCACCGGCATCGGGATGCAATGCCGCGCGCCCAGCTCGGCCGCGCTGACCAGGTCCTTGTAGGCCGCTTGCAGCGGATAGCCATCGGTGAAGTGGCCCAGCAGAATGCGCGGCAGGAAGAATTCCGAGGCGTAGCTGCGGCCGGTTCCGCTGTTGATGACATGGGCCGCCTTTTCCGGGTCCAGGCCCATGCGGCAGGCCATCGGCAGTATTTCCGCCAGCGCCGCGCAGTTCACGTCGAACAGCAGCTGGTTGACCAGCTTGGCCAACTGCCCCGCCCCGGCCGTTCCCATGTGCAGCACGTCATTGCCCATGCGCTGCAGCAGCGGCTTGACCGTTTCGAACAGGCCCGGGTCGCCTCCGCACATGATGGTCAACGTGCCTGCTTCGGCGCGCGCCTGCATCCCCGACACCGGGGCATCCAGAAAGCCGATGCCGCGATCGGCCAGATCGTCGTGCAATTGCAGCGTGGCGCCGTGCTCGATCGTGCTCGTGTCGATGACGATCGCACCCGGCTTCAGGATCGACGCCAGGCCGCCTTCGCCCTGCAACACGCCGCGCACGGCGTCGGTGCCGGGCAGGCTCAGCACGACGATGTCGGCATGCCGAAAATCGGCCAGCGTGTCGGCAATGCGGGCGCCGCGTGCGCGCAGGTCGCCATAGGCTTCGGGCGTCTTGGCGGTGACCAGCAGGTCGATATCGTCATGGATCAGATTGAGGGCCATGGGCTTGCCCATCTGCCCCAGCCCGACGAAGCCCACCGTGGTTCGAACACGCGCGGTCATCACTGGGCCCTCTCGGAAATCTCGATCAGGTTCAGATCGGGGTCGCGCAGGTAGATCGATCGAATCGGATAGTGGGCGCCCGTGCGCATCACCGGGCCTTCGATGATCGTGGCGCCGCGCTCGGTCAGCGTGGCGATCACGTTGTCCAGCGGCACGGCGGCGATGAAGCACAGGGCCAGCGCGCCGGGCACGGGCAGAGGCGCCTTGGGCTCGAATTCCTTGCCCTTGACGTGCAGATTGATTTTCTGTTCGCCGAACTTGAACGCCTTGCGGCCCTGGCCGAAGCTTTCCAGCGTCATACCCAGCAGCCCGACATAGAAATCCACGCACGCCTGCTCGTTCGTGGTGGTCAATACCAAGTGGTCTAAATGATCTATCATCGCTTCCTGCCTTGCTGTTTTACGAATACTGAAACTTTATCTCCGTAAAAACAGCCGCAGAATTGCTATTTCGAGATTATCAATTCGCAAAACGCGAAGGGTTGATGATGAATCCGGCCAGAGTCGATTTTGTTACGTTGCGCTTGTTCTGTGCCGTCGCCGAGACGGGCAGCCTGACCAAAGGCGCCGCGCGCTGCAACCTGGCGCTCTCCGCCGCCAGCCGCCGCATCGCCGACTTCGAAGCCGCCGCCAAGGCCGTGCTGCTTGAACGCCGCTCGCAAGGCGTGCGGCTCACCCCGGCCGGGCACATCGCCCTGCAACATGCGCTGCGCCTGTTCCAGGGCTTTGAACTGTTCGGCAACGAACTGGATGAATACTCGAACGGTTCGCGTGGCCACATCCGGTTATGGGCCAACATGTCCGCGCTGGTGGAATTCCTGCCCGCCGCCCTCTCGCGCTTTCTGGCCCGCTACCCCGACACCCACGTCGAAGTCGAAGAGCAGCTGTCCGGCGATATCGTGCCGGCCCTCATCGACGGCATTGCGGACATTGGCGTGTTCGTTGGCGGCGTGCCCGCCGACGGGCTGGACGTGCAGCCCTTCCAGACGGATGAACTGGTCTTGCTGGTCGCGGCGTCGCACCCGGTCGCCGCGCGCAAGAAAATCGCCTTCGAAGAATGCCTGGACTACGATTTCGTCGGCCTGAACCGGGGCAGTTCGTTGCTGAACCTGATCCGCGCCGCCGCCCAAGAGGCCGGGCGGCCCTTGCGCCTGCGCGTCCAGGTCAGAAGTTTCGATGCCATGGCCGAGATGATCGCCAACAACCTGGGCATCGGCGTGCTGCCCGCGGGCGCCTGCGCCCACCGGCTGCAGCCGGGCAGGCTGCGGGCCGTGAAGCTGACCGACGCCTGGGCCAAACGCGACTTGGTCCTGGCCACCAACCCCAACCGGCCGTTGACCCGGGCGGCTGGCTTGCTGGTTTCCCATCTGATGGGGCTGCCAGTACCCGCGGCAAGGGGCTGATAGCGTTCGGCGGCAGTTGCCGTGATGGCGCCCCAACGGACTAGCGCAGCCTGTCTTGCTTCCACCGCGCATATTCCCGCGGTAGACAAACCGCGCACGGCCGATAGCCGGCCGCAATAGCGGCCGCTTCGTCGGCAAAGAACACGCGTTGATTGACATAGCCTCCGCGCGCAATCGCCCGCAACGCCGCCCGACAATCCAGGCGTCCGTACAGCCTGCCGCCACGATGCCCCCCGAAAGCGCCAGGCGTGACGCTCGCATAGGACAGGCCGTCGCGCCCGATCAGCGTATAGGTCTTGACCATGGCAGGCGGGTGGGCTTTCACAGGAACCATGGGGAAGAGAATAGGAAAAACAGGGGCATCGGGCACTCTGATTCTTGCTGCTCTTGCACCTTGGCGGCGGGTGGCATGCCCCGCTAGCCAGCGCCAGGCAACTGCGTCAGAATGCCGAACCAGAACAATGGCCTGCGGGCCAAGACAAGCCCCATCAAAGGAGCCCCTATGGCCGAGACAGCCCAGGTAAAAGGACCCGCGTCCTACTTTCCGTCCATTGAAAAGAACTACGGCAAGCCCATCTCGCATTGGATGGAGGTGCTGAAAAAGGCTGGCCCGCTCAAGCACATGGAACTGGTCAATTGCCTGAAGACCCAGCACCAGATGGGGCACGGGCATGCCAACGCCTTGGTGGCGGCATTCCTGGCCAAGAAATAGCGGCATCATGCGCCAGGCCGTGGCGGCGCAATGCCGCCCGGCCTTTTTCAACTTGGTGACAATCCGCAACGCCCCACCGATCACGGCACGGTGCTTGCTCCCCGGCAATCCCCCTTCACCCATCTCAGCGGGCCAGCACCGACGCCGAAGGCAGGATTTACCGTGATCTCCCCGGAAATTGCTTCGTCCTCTACCTTGATCGGCAATACGCTGGTGTCGCCCCAGCCAGGGGCGCCGCTGCGTCCGCTTGCCGCCGCCAACGCCGACTGTCTTCAGGCGGCAGCGCCGCCGACGGACACGCCACGGGCGGCCCGTCGCACACAACTCATGCGCTTGTGGCCGGCCGTGATGCTGTGGCTGATCGGGACGGGTCTGCTGACGCTGCTCAACCTGGCGTCCCGCTTTCTGGCGCCGTCGTGACGCCCCCGCTCAGCCGTCCGCCCAGACGGATTTGCGCGGCACATAGGCCGCCTTGACGTACCGCGCCAGCTCAAGCTCGATCGTCGAGGTCGTGCTGAGGGGAGGCTGGTCGGGATGCAGAAGCCGTTGGGCGGCTTCCAGGGTGCGGCGGGCGCATCGTTCGGCTTCGGTGACCACGGGTTGCTGCGGGGCAGCATAGGTTCCAAGCAAGGGGGTAGGCATGGCATGCACTCCTGGAGAGCCATCGGATATGGCCGACGCACCGTAGCAAGTCGCGTGCCCGTGCTAGCCTCACCCTGTCCCGGACCGCCCCTTAGCCAATGAAATCGATTCTGCTGTCGGAAAAATTTCTGCTGTTGGCCTGCGCGATTGCCGTCGCGGGTTACCTGGTCGACGCCCGCCTGGCCGAGGTCGGCCGGCTGGCGGGGCTGGCCGAAACGGGCGTGTTCATCGCCGCCATCCTGGCGGCCTCGCTGAGCGTGGCGCGGCATGCCGAACGCATTGCCCGCAAAGTGGGCGACCCCTATGGCAGCATGATCCTGACGCTGTCGGCGGTGGTGGTGGAAGTCATCGTCTTGGCGATCGTGTCGTCCAAGGCGGGTTCGCCCACCCTGGTGCGCGACAGTATCTATTCCGCCGTCATGCTCGACATCAACGGCAGCCTGGGCGGGGCGGCGCTGATCGGCGGTTTCAAGCACGGTGAACAGTCTTACAACGACGATTCCGCACGCACCTACAGCGTCATGGTCCTGACCGCCGTGGCGGTGTCCATGGTCATTCCCGAGCTGGTTCCCGATGCCAATTGGCGCGCCTACAGCAGCTTCACGATCGTGGCGATGCTGCTGCTGTACGGGGTGTTCCTGCGGATGCAGCCCGGGCCGCACAGCTATTTCTTCAGCTACAGCTACCCCGACAAGAAAATCCGCCCGCCGTCGCCGGACTCGGCTTACCCCAACCGGCGCCAATCGGTCGTCGTCATGGCGGTGGGCATCGCCGCGGTGGGCGCGCGGGCCGAACTGATGTCCCATTCACTGAATCGCGGCCTGGCGGGTATGGACATCCCCATGGGCCTGGTGGCGCTGGTGGTGGCGGGCATTTCGGCCGCCCCGGAAATGTTGACCGCGCTGCGCGCCGCCTTGGCCAACCGGATGCAGTCGGTGGTCAATATCGCGCTGGGCGCGTCCCTGTCCACGGTGATCCTGACCGTGCCCGCGATGGAGGCGATGGCGCTGTTCACCGGGCAGCGCATCGACATTGCCCTGACGCCGCTGCAGACCCTGATGATGCTGGTCACGCTGCTGGTGGCGGCGATCAACCTGAACGACGGGCAGACCAACGCCATTGAAGGCATGACGCACTTTGTGCTGTTCGGCGCTTTCCTGATGCTGCTGGGGCTGGGACTGTCGTAAGCCGCTTGCCCGCCACCGCCTGCCTTACAGATCGTTCAGCGCCTTTTCCCGCAGGTGCCCGGCCAGGTATTCCACCAGCGACCGCACCTTGCTGGCCATCAGCCGCTGATGGGTCATCAGCGCGAACACGGGCCGCGGCGGCGGTTCCGCTTCCGGCAGCAAGGGCACCAGCCGACCCGCCGCGACGTGGTCGGCGATGGCCCAGGCCGGGGCAAAGACAATGCCGGCGCCGGCCGCCGCCGCGGTCACCACGCCGTCCACCGTGTTCGAGCGCATCCGCGTGGGCACCCGCACCGTGACGGGCTGGCCGCCTTGCATCAGGGTCCACATCTCTTCGTTCGCCTGGTGGCTGTAGACCAGGCCGTCGTGCTGCGCCAGGTCGTGCAGGTTGGCGGGCTTGCCACGCCGCGCCAGGTAGTCGGGTGAGGCGCTCAGGACCCAGCGGATCGACCCCAGCCGCCGCGCGACCAGGCTGGAGCTGGGCTGCTCGCCCACCAGCACGGCCAGGTCGATGCCTTCTTCCAGCAGATTGACCGGGCGGTCGAGCAGGTGCAGGTCCAGCGTCACGTTGGGGTGGCGCATCAGGAACTTGGCCAGCAAAGGCTGCAAATGCACCCGGCCGTACAACGTCGGTGCGGTGACGCGCAGCCGGCCCGAGGGTTCGGCGGCGTCGGTCTGCATGCTGCTTTCAAGTTCGTCGATGTCGGCCAACAGGCGCTTGGCCTCGGCGTAATAGCGCTGGCCGGCTTCGGTCAGGCGCAGGGCCCGGGTCGAGCGCACCAGCCGCCGCGTGCCCAGGCGTTCTTCCAGCGCGCTCAGGTGCCGGCTGACCGACGCCAGTGAAATCCCGCTGACGCGCGACGCGCCGCTGAGACTGCCCTGGTCCACCGCTGCCACCAGCAGCGCCATGCCTTCCGATCTGTTCACCATATGCCTGCCCTTCACGTCTTTCCGTCGCGGTTTCATGCGCCTTCAGTATTTCATATTTGCAAGGCTGCTTTACAGATTTTGCTATTCCCTGCAAGGCTGGGGACTTCCATACTTGGGCCCTGCCCTCCGTTTTCCAGTTCTCCCCATGTCTGCCTCTCCCCTTCCCCCCGCCCCCCTGACGCCTGCCGCCCGCCGCTATGCGATGCTGGCCGTCTCCCTGTCCATCTCGATGGCGACGCTGGACACGTCCATGACCAACACGGCGCTGCCGTCGATTGCCACGCAACTGGGCGTCAGCGCGGCGGACGTGATCGGTGTGGTCACGATCTATCAGCTGGTCATGGTGGCGACGATGCTGCCGCTGGCGGCGCTGGCCGGCAAGAGCGGCCACCGGCGGGTGTTCATGCCGGCGCTGTGGCTGTTCCTGGTGGCCTCGGTGTGGTGCGGCGCGGCACCGTCGCTGTGGTCGCTGGAAGCCGCGCGGGCGGTGCAGGGCCTGGCCGCCGCGGCGCTGATGGGTTGCAACATGGCGCTGGTCACCGCCATCTATCCGAAGGAACAACTGGGCCGGGGCATGGGCCTGAACGCCATGATCGCAGCGGCCTCGCTGGCCGGCGGGCCGGTGCTGGCTTCGGCCATGCTGACAGTGCTGAGCTGGCACTGGCTGTTCTACGTCAACGTGCCGTTCTGCCTGGTGGCACTGGCTCTGGCCGGCGGCCACCTGCCCCGCAGGCCCGGCGACGGCAAGGCGCTGGACGCGGGCGCGGCCGTGCTTTGCGCACTGGCCTTTGGCCTGGCGGTGCTGGGCCTGGAACGCGTGGCCACGCCGGACTGGGGCGCCGCGCTGGTCTGGGGCCTGGGCCTGGCGTGCTGGGCGCTGCTGCTCAGGCGCGAACGCGCCAATGCGCACGCCATCGTGCCGCTGGACCTGCTGCGCCTGCCGCCGTTCTCGACGTCGGTGCTGATCTGCGTGCTGGCGTTCGCTGCCCAGGGCGCGGCCATGGTGGCGCTGCCCTTTCTCTTGAACCAGACGCTGGGCCGCGACATTGCCGAGGTCGGCCTGCTGATCGCGCCGTGGCCCGTGATGGGCGCCTGCCGGGCGCCGTTCTCGGGCAAGTGGTCGGACCGGATTTCCGCCGGCCTGCTGGGCCTGATCGGCCTGGCCTTGCTGGCCGCAGGCCTTGGGTGCGTGAGCGCGCTGCCGGCCGGCGCGCCGATGTGGGAGGTGATGCTGCCCATGGCGCTGTGCGGCACGGGCTTTGGCCTGTTCCTGTCGCCCAATCAGCGCTTCATCATGTTCAGCGTGCCTGCGCATCGCGCCAGCGTGGCCAGCGGCCTGTCGGGCCTGGCCCGACTGCTGGGGCAGACGATGGGCGCGGCCTTCGTGGCGGCATGCTTTGCCGTGAATGCCCGGCTGGGGGCCACCTGGGCGCTGTGGGCGGCGGTGGGGTTTGCGCTGGCCGGCAGCGCGGCCAGCGGCCTGCTGGAACGCGTCACGCGGCAGGCCAGGCAGGCCGTGGCGGCCTCGTGAAGCGAGACCTCATGAAGCGGGCATCATGAAGCTGGCCCCATGATGTCGGCCTCATGAAGCCAGCCCCATGATGCGAACAGCACCGCCTGGCCGCCCCGGCTAGGGCAGGTTCTCGCGAAAGACGACCTGGCTGCGGTTCAATTCCACGCCGGTCATCGCGCCGCGTCTGTCGCGCACATTGCAGAAGATCCGCACGCAGCTCATCAAGGCCTCGACCGGGCTTTGCGTGATGACGGCGTCCATGGTGCCGTCGATCAGCAAGGCCCGCGTGTCCGGGGTCAGGCCGTGGCCGATGAATACCACCTTGTGCTGCAGGCCGGCTTCTTTCAGCGCCCGCGCAACGCCGTCCGAAGCGCCGCCGATGTTGTAGATGCCGGCCAGCTGCGGATACTGCTCCAGCAGGTGCCGCGTCTGTTCGTAGTTGCGCTGGGCGTCGTCATAGCCTTCGCGCAGGTCGACTACCTGCATGGCCTGGAACTGCGCGGCATAGAGCTGCAGGAAGCCGCCTTCGCGTTCTTCATGCGCCCGGTAATGGCGCGAGCCTGCGATCAACGCCACGTGTGCCGCGCGCGGCCCGATGAAGCGCGCCAGCAGGTAGCCGGCCGTGCGGCCGGCGGCGCGGGTGTCCAGCCCGACATAGGCCACGCGCGCGCTGTTGGCCAGGTCGGAAATCAGCGTCACCGTGGGCACGCCCCGCTGCGCCAGCGCGGCCACGGCTTCGCGAACCACGGGGTGCTCCTACGCCATGAAGTCGATGCCGTCGGCGCGCTTGCCATGATGGGCCAGCGCCTCGGCCAAGGCCTGCGGATTGAAGCTTTCCACGTAGTCGACCTGGCACCGTGCATTGAACGGCGCGACGTGCTCGTGCGCGTAGCTCACGCTGTCGCCCAGCATGCGCAGGAATCGGTTGCTGCCGCGCGGCAGCAGGATGACCAGACGCATGGGGTCGGGCGCCATGGCCGCCTGCAGGCCCCCTTCGGGCAGATAGTCGAGTTCGGCGGCGGCCTTCAACACGCGCTGCGCCGTGCTGCTGCGCACGCCGGGGCGCCGGTGCAACACGCGGTCGGCCGTGGCGCTGGACACGCCGGCCAGCGCCGCCACATCGGCCAGGGTGGCCAGCTTGCGTTCTCGAGAATTTCGATTCACATCAAAACCCATCATTTTTCAGGTTTGACGATGATAGCGCCGGTTCACTATTGTCCGGGATGCCGCAGGGTAGTCGGATTGTTGTGGCACCTCAAAAAACATCATAACTACGATTCTGGAGACAACCATGAAGCTGCTCACCCGCCGCAGTTCCCTCCGCCGCCTGTGTGCCCTGCCCGCCGCAGCCGCCCTGGGCCGCGGTTTCCCGTTGATCGCCCGCGCGGCCGACTACTCGCTCACGTACGGCAACAACCTGCCCGTCACGCATCCGCTGAACATCCGCGCCCAGGAAGCGGCCGATCGCATCCTGAAGGAAAGCACCGGCCGCGTCGACATCAAGAGCTTCCCCAACACCCAGCTGGGCGGCGACACTGACATGCTGGCGCAGGGGCGCGCGGGC
>JACAFY010011999.1:0-44343 GCA_015252635.1 Dictyostelium capitatum
ATAAAAGAAATTATCATTACTATTGTTGGTGTTGTTGTAACTGAAATTATTATTCTTTTTTGTTGGTTGTTTTTGTTGTTGCTGTTGTTGTTGTTGTTGTTGTTGTTGTTGTTGTTGTTGTTGTTGTTGTTGATGTTGATCACTAAAATAAAATGATTGATCTTGGTTATCTTCTTCAATTTCATTTTGTTGTTGATCATTTTGCATATATTGTTGTTGTTGATTTTGATCAATAAAAGGTTGGTCTTCAAACTCTTCATCTTGTAAATTAAATTGAACTGTTGAATCAAATGATTTTTGTGCAAGTAATGAATCATCATCTTTTGTTGTACTATTACTATTATCACTAAACATTGAACCTTGTTTATCTGATAATGAACCACCAAAATAAGTTGGTGAAATTTCAGTTTCACTTAATCTATTGTTGTTGTTATTAATATTTGGTGTTACTGATGTTTCTTTATATAACTTTTGATTGTTACTGATTGCATAATTTTGTTGTGGTTGATGTTGTTGTTGTTGCTCATAATTAAATTTATTTGGTGAATTTGATTTTGAAATTAATTTACTTTGAAATCCACTACCACTATTTGATTGAAAATTAAGATGTGATAATTGTTGTTGTTGTGGTGTTTGGTTACCAATACTATTATTTCCACCATTATTATTATTATTACTATTGTTATTATTAACTAATTTAAAATCACTTAATAATGGTTTTTGTTGTACAACTTTAGTATCCAAAGTATTTGGTTTAAACTCTTGATTGAAATTTGATTTTTGTTTATTTAATACTTGTGGTTGCTGTTGTTGAGCTTGTTGTTGAGTTTGTTGTTTTTGAATATTTAATTTATTTAATTGTTGTTGTTGAGGTGCTTGTTGTAAATTATATAATCTTTGATGTTCTCTTGTTGGTGATATGTTATTACCACCACTTCCAATGTTATTTCCATTACCATTGTTATTACTTGGATTTACATATTGTGGTGGTTTTGTATTGTTATTATTGTTGTTGTTACTATTTCTATTAAAAAATGACATTTTATATGTGATGTTGGTTGTGTTTGTAATACAAAAGTAAAAACAAAGAATAGAAAACAAAAAAAAACAATATTCTATGTTGTATCCATTTTTAAAAAAATTTAATAAAATAGGTTTACATGAATTTCTCTATTTGTGCAATAAAAATTAAATTAAAAAAAAAATAAAAAAAAAAAAAAAAAAAAAAAAAAAAAAATCAAAAAAAAAAAATTTAGGAAAAATTGTCATTTTCATTAAAAACGTTCAATATATTCAACACACAAATATACATTAATATATTATATTATATAAAAAAATGAATAATTTATATGATGACGATCAATGTATAAAATGTAATAGTGGTTTATATTTAAATCCAAATATGAAATTGTTAACAGCACCATGTGGTCATAAATAGTATGTATCATATTACTAGTAATATAAACAACATAAACTAACAAAACTGAATATATATATATATATATATTATAGTTGTGAATCATGTGTACAATTAGCATATATGAAAGATTCAGTTATAGCATGTTTAGGATGTAGCGCACAAATTAGAAAACAAAGTTTTATAAATCAAAGATTTGATGATACAGGTTTAGAAAAAGAAAATTCAATTAGAAAGAAATATTTAAAAGTATTTAACAAGGCGAGAAAAGATTTCCCAAGTTTATTAGAATATAATAATTATTTAGAAATGGTAGAAGATTTAATATTTGATGCAATTGAAGGTGGTGATGCAGCAACACTTTCAGAAACCAAAATGAAAGATTATCAAAAAGCAAATCAAGCATCAATTATAACAAATAAGAAATTAAAAGAGGAAGAAGATACATCAATAGCAACTAGAATTGCCGATGAACAGAGAATAGCAGCAGAAAAGAAAAATAAATTTCAAATGGAAGATCAATCTGAAGCAACTTCAAAGAAATTAGAATCTCAAAAAGTAATTGATGATTTAGCAAAAGGTAAAATAAGTGCAAAAGATTTAAAAGAAATTGATAGAAAGAAAGCAATAGCTGCAAAAAAAGCAGCAGCTGAAGCTGCAGCAAATATTAGTAATGAACCATTACCACCAATTCAAACTACTGCCGATTCAACATCATTATCAAGTGATAAACAATTTTCATATCAACCACAATCCAGGTCAAACATTAATAATTTACCACATAATCAACAATCACAACAACAATTACAACAACAACAACAAGCACTTCAACAAATGCATTTTAATGAACCTCAACCAATCGGTGATTTTAAATATGATGAATTATCATTAAAAGCATTAATTTCAACTCCACAACAAGCTGAAGTTGCTGGTTTTAAACAAAAATTTATAAATCAAAGAGCATACGAAGAAGCATTTAAACAACTTATAATATAAACCAAAACCAATAAAATATATAAAATGTAAATAATAGACAACAACAATAGATAATTTATAATAATGTTTATATATTTATTTATTTAATTTTTGTTTTTTGTGATAAGTTTTTTGTAAAAATGATTAAAGTGCGTGTGATTGTGATTATTTGGTTAATTAATATAATTGATTGTTATTGTTGATTGGTTTGTTTGTTTGTTTGGATTTAAAGTTTTGAAGATAATAATGGGAAATCTTCAACAACAGTTCTACGGAGATCATTAATTTGATGTTTAGTTTGTGGTGATTTTTTATATTTTGATAAACGTTCAGTCAATTCTTTTAATAAACCATCTTTATCTTGGAAAGGTTGAAGTAATTGAATGTATTCCTCAGCTTCTGGTTTACGTTCTGATCTTCTTTGTTTTTGTGGTTTCTTTGCAGATGAAGTTGAACGAGTTGTTCTTTTACCAACTACTTCTTCAAGTTTCTTTCTTTCAATTACTTTCATTTGTTCAAATAATTGAACTGAATTACTAAGTAATTCCATTGAACAAGATTCATAAAAGTTTAATTTACCCTCTTCAAACATTTTCTCTGAAAACCAACCCATACGTTGAAGGAATTGATTCTTTTTAATACACATTTCTGGTTGAATTGAGAATAAGGTTAAAATACCTGCCATGTAACCTTCAATTAATGGATAGAATAAATTTGCATAGAAACCACAAGCACCTTCAGATTTAATACCATAATTATTATTTTGATCTTTACTAATTATACCTCTTGATGTCATACGTTGAATTTGACCCAAAATAAATTCATCTGTATCATAACCAGGTTGATTTACAAATTCAATTGATAATACTTTAGCTAAAAATCTAACTTCAGTAATCAATGTTTCTTGATCAACTGTACTATTACTATTGTTATTGTTATTGTTATTACTATTATTATTTGAAACATTATTAATATTAATTGGTGTAGTGTTGGTTGAATCTGAATTTCTAAAATTTTGTTGTAAAATTGATAAAATTACAATTGAAATTAAACCATCCCAAAGGAATAAATGTAATAATTGATTTCTGTAAAAGTTGAGTACCAATACATTCTTTCTATAATTTTTATTGGTTACACCCAATTGAGCTGAACCAGGTTCATACATATTTCTACGTTTAGCAACAAGATTTGATAATAGTTTCAAAGAATGATCAACCAATGCATCAGAAGGTCCTTCAAATGCTACATCACCACCACGTGCAAATATTTCTTCACGTAACCATTCAACTTTTGAAATTAATTCTTCACGATTAATACCACGACGGAATGATAATAAAATTGTAGCAACAGCAGAAGTTGTAGTGATAATTGCAGATTTATTTAAATCACGTACAACTTGATAACCTAAATCTTGAATGAGTAAACGACGATCATCATCATTATGGAATGGATCAAATAATGAACCAGTTGAACGTGAATCTGGTTTAGTTGAAGTTGTTTCAAAGTTACCTTCTGAAATATTTGCATTACTTGGTTTACCATCAACTACAATAACTGATGCAGTTGTTGATGCTGGTGATGGTGATTCAACTAAACTACCACTACCAGTTAATTTACGTGATGCTGTAATTTCATTTGATTTTGATTCACTATATTGTTTAACTGAAATTGGTGGTGTGAAAACAACATTGATTCTACCGAAATTCATTTTCAATACTTTTGAAGCACGTAATAATCCATTGAATGATTCTTTGGTTTTACTTTCACCCATCATTTCATTTGAATATAATTCACCTTCCAATACTTTTTCATAGGAAATACCAATTGGAACAATATGAACATCTTGAACACGATTTTCAAAGAATGGTTGACATACCATTGAAAGAAGACCCATTTTTGGATGTAATGATTTACCAGTACGTGAACGTTTACCTTCAATAAAGAATTCCAATGGTTGATTATCAATTACTAAACGTTGAACATATTCAGAGAAAATAGCCCAATATAATGAATCACCATGGAAAGTACGACGTAAAAAGAATGCACCAGCATTTCTAAAGAACCAACGAACAATAATAATTGAAAGGAAATCTTCACCTGCTGCAATATGTGGTAATGGTAAATTATATTCGAAAAATATATATGAAATAATGAGGAAATCAATGTATGATCTATGAGTTGGTACTAATACAACTGGTGATTTCTTAATTGCTTCACGAATTAATTCAATACCCTTTTCATCTACATGAATACCTTGATAAATCTTTCTCCATACTTTTTTTAAAAACCAACCCAATACACGTACAACTGATACATTTAAATTTGATTGCATACGTTCCATAATTTGATTTGCACGTTTTTCAATTTCACTAACTAATACACCTTCTTCACGTGATACTTTTTCCATAGCTTGTTGAACACGTGGACTGTTCATTACTAAAGAACGAATTTCAGTTGGTGCTCTTGGTGGTAATGGTGTTTGAGTAACATGACGATATGATGTAGTTGCCCATGAAACATCTGCAAATACCCATTGGAAGAAACCATGATCAGATTGATTAACATCAGATTTTGTAATGATTGATGTATTCAATAATTCAGTTGGTGGTCTAACACCTTCTTCTTTGATAACATATTTATGAAGACCATAACAGAAATAACAAAAATATGATTGCCAATTAATTTCTGCTGCATCACAATTAAATTTAATACGATCTTCACCATCTAATAAATCTTGATAAATCTTTTCCAATGTTGTTACTGAAAATACCCATTCATGTGCTGTAAAATGTTTAAATGTATCACAAATTAATCTAGCTGCTCTTGTCATTCTCTTGAATCCTTCTGCTTTTGTCTTTGTATCTTCACTACCAGTAATTGCTGATAATACTTGTAACAATGCACTTGGTACACCATATCTCATAAAAAAGTGTGCTTCATACATTACTTTACTACTATGAAATGAAAATTGTGATCTTGCAATTGATTTCTTTGGTGTATGATTTCTCCAATATTCTGTAACATAATGTGAAATTCTATTCCATAATACTGGATTTCTATGACTTGTACCAATCTATTCAATAAATTATATATGTATATTAGTATCGATGTGATGTATATATATTGATATCACTATGTATGTGAATTTACTACTTACTTGGAATATTTTTAAAACATTTTGATTACCAATTGCAACAGCAGATGTAATTAATGAATTTGTAACATGATCAACTGGTACGATATCAGCAACCATACGACCATCACCTTTCATAAATTGAACAAGACCAACACCACAATAAAGCATAACTGCACCAATGGCTGCAACTGAATCTACCCAACCTGGTACTGGTTCTTTTAATGCACCACCAACAATAGTTGGACGTAAAAAACACATTGGAATATCACCACGTCTAAGAGCTAAAATACGTTCAGTTATAGCTTTTGTGAAAGTATATGTATTTGGATATGCACCTAATAAATTTGGTGTAATACGTTCTAATGTTTGAATATCTTGTTTCATAATTAAATCTACCATTTCTTCTGGATTAAAATCTAAAACTGGTAATTCTTCATCTAACCAACCTTCACGATTTGAATTTACATATGCAGTTGAACAATGTACATATGATACAATTGATTTCAATGATTTTGCAATATCTAACATATTTAATGAACCATATAAATTTGAACCAATTGCTTTATCTAAACGTTCACGGAAATCAATTGATGCTGCACAATGAATAATTACATTTACATTTTCAATTACACTTGATAAATCTTCTTGAGAGAAACCCAATTTCTCTTTTGATAAATCACCACTTAATGGTACAACTTTTTGATTTAAATATTCCAAAAATTCTTTTTCTGATGGGAATCTACTTTTTAATGTATCCCAAATACGTGATTGTACAATTTCTTCTTCAAAACGTTCTTTTGCATTACCACGAATTACAACATAAATCTTTTTAATTCCTTGTAAATCTCTAACCATCTTTTCCAATAAACTTTTACCAACAAACCCTGTTACACCAGTAATTAACACTGATTTGCCATGATAAAATTGTTCAACTACTACCATTTTTTTTTTGTGAGTTTAAACAATTATTATTACAAAATTTCAATCACAATGAAGTTTTTTATAAATAAATAATAAATTGTTTAAAAATATAACTATCCCAAAAAAATAGTTATTTTAAAAAAAAATGAAAAGAAAAAAAAAAAAAAAAATTTTTTTAAAATTTTTAAAAAAAAAATAAAAAAAAAAAAAAAAAAAAAAAAAAAAAAATATTTTTATTTTAAATACATATACATTTTTTTTTTGTTCACATATAAATAAAATAATAATATAGTATATATTATATATAATATAGAATATATAGTCTCTACATTATATATAAATTCTTCATAATACACACAATATAAATATACATATAAACATCAAATGATAGGATTTAATAGATTTAAGAATAAATTAAAAAGTAGTAATGGTATAAATAAAAGTGGTGAAACATCACCACCAGCAAATGAAGAGGAATTACAACCACAAACATCAGCAACAACAACAACAACAACAATAACACAACAACATATAAGTCCATCAAATAAACAATATTCAACAATTACAAAAAAATCATTATTACGATGTAAAAAGATAGCAATATTTGGTAATAAAGGTGAATTTCTATCAAATTTATTGGTTACGGTTTTATCACAATATGAAAGTTTAGTTACACTTGTATTCTTACAACCACCACCACCTGCTACAAATATAAATGAATCAACCACCAACAATACCGCCACTACAACAACAAACAACACCCCAACTAAAACAACCAATAATAGTAACACCAATTTATTAAATTCAATTACAGCAAATCATGATAATATATCAACTACTGAAATATCATGGGAAGATGTAGATAGAATTAATGAAATTATTAAAGAAAATGATGTTATAATTGCATGTTTTGAATGGTGTGAATTTAAATCAATATATAATCAAGTTAGAGTAATATCAAATTCATGTAAAATTATAAACAACAACAACAGCAACAACAACAATAGTAATAATACAAATAATGAAACAACTACAACAACATCAGCAATTGGAGAAAAACAAATTTTAATAGTTTATCCAATTGGAGTTGAAGATATAGAATATAGTTTAGAACATGTTTCAATTGAATCAATATTTGATCCATTACCAGTAACTTTTATTTTTTATTCAGCATTAATGCAATGGTTATTTGTAGGTCCACCATCAATAAGTCAACCTCATTTACAATTAATAATAAGTAGAACAACTGAAGGTTGTTATTGGTTAGATTGTGATGATTTAATTAAAGCAATTGTTGAATTAATAATACAAGTAAGTGTTACATTGATATTATTATTATTATAAATGATACATATACTCCCTCATTTATATACTAATAGCGTTTGTAAACTCTTACAGATTGATATTAGTGGAGCAACTAAAATGTATGTTTTAACTGGTAAAGAATGTTTAACATGTGGCGAAATTTCAAATATATTATATAATGAATGCAATATTATAGTTGATGATTATGTTGGTATTGATGATAATAATAGTTTATCATCTTTACAACAATTATCACCAATTAAACAATTACAAAAAAAGTTTTTTACATATCTTCAATCACCAATATCAACAGTTGGATCACCATCAACCGAAGAAATTATAAAATCATCACCAAATTCATTTACAAGTTTTTTATCAAAATGTAAAGAAACTCAATTATTTACAATTAAACCATCAAGATCAAATTCATTATCAGGTAGTGGAACTAATCATCATATTAGTAGTAGTGGTAGTAGTAGTAATAACAGTAACGGCAATAGTAATGGTATTAGTAGTGGTAATAGTAAATTAAATAAATCATTACCAGTAAATTTATCAACGTCAACACCAACTCCATTACCAACTAAATCAACATCACCATTATTACCACCATCTTCAAATATTGTACCACCATCACCTCCACCTCCAACAACTCCTTCAACATCAGCATCAGCTTCCTCTTCTTCCTCTTCCTCATCATCATATAGATTTGTATTTAATCCATTTAACATTTTAAAATATTCCAAAGATTTCATTGAAGAAACACTATATAGATCACCAGCGCCATCAAATAACCAAATAAAAAAATCTGCTCAAGAATTGGAAACTCAACAATATACAGCACTTTTAACAGCAGGTTTTAAAAAATCATTGGATAACGAAATAATAAATAGTAATAATACAAATTTAAGCGCATCACATGATAGTCAAACATCATTATCATCATCAACAACTATAACAACAACAACAACAACAACACATCCAGAATTTACAAATGAAGATTATATATTTGAATCATCAGTTGAAATACCAATTGATTCAATAATTGAATCTACATCACCAATACCATCACCACCAACTCAACAACCATCAATAATACCTGAAGATTCTACAACACCAGTATCATCATCATCAACAACTACAACCACATCACCAACAACAACAAATACAGATAATATATGGACATTTACAACATTTTCACCAAAAGTATTTAAAGAAATTCGAAAATATTATGGAGTTGATAATGATTTTCTAAGAGATTGTCAAACCGATGAAAATGGTAATAATGGTATAGTTAAATTTTTAGAGGTTCAAACCATTGGTAGAAGTGGTAGTTTTTTTTATAAATCAAGTGATAACAAATACTTTATTAAAACTATACCATCAAGTGAATATGATACATTTTTAAAGTTATTTCCATCATATTATCAACATACACTATCATATCCAAATACATTGTTACCAAGATTCTTTGGAATGTATAGATTAAAAGGTAAATTAAAGTTGGGATCATCATCATCATCAAGTTATTACAGTAGTACACATCGTGATATCATATTTGTTGTAATGGCAAATTTATTTTATTCAAAGCAAAAATTGGAAATCAAAGAAAAGTATGATTTAAAAGGTTCAACAATTGGTAGATTCGTTGATGTAAATCAAATATTACAACAAGCAAATAGTAATAGTGGTAATGGTAATACAGTATCAATAATACAACAAGAAGAAAGTACTACCACAATTGAATCAATATCAATTAATGGTAATAATAATAATAATAATAATAATAATAATAATAATAATACTGTATCAGCAACAACAACAACAACAACAACTACAACAAATACAACTACAGCAACAATTGATATACAAGATTTAACATTTAAAGATTTAAATCTAAAAAGAAAGATTCATTTAGGTGATTTAAGAAAAGCATTTATAACACAATTATCAATTGATTCAGAATGGATGAATGGGCATGGTATTTGTGATTATAGTTTATTGGTTGGATTACATATTAGTGATAAAAAGAGTGTACAAAAATTAAAAAGTAGTAAAAAAGAAGATATTTCATTCTTTAAAAAGGATTGTAATGGTGTTGTTTCTTCAAAATCAAATAAAATATTACCAACTGTAATTTCAGTGTTTAATAATAATAATAATAATAATAATAACAATAACAATAATAATAATAGAAATAGATCATTATCATGTTCAAGTACATCCGATAATGATTTAAATTCATCAGCAACAACTTCACCACCAGTTTCAACTTTACTTTCAAATTCAATTAATAATGCTAATAGTAATAATAATATAGTTTCAACACCATCTTCACCAACTTCACCTTCATCAACTTCATCATCATCATCATCATCAAATGGCAATATAGCTGAAGAAGAGGAAGGTATTATTTACTTTTTAGGATTAATTGATATTTTAACAACTTATAATTTAAAAAAACGTGGTGAAAATGCTGTTAAAGGTTTATTATTTGATAGAGTAAGTTTAATTTAATTGATTATTATCCTTTTTTTTTTTTAATTTTATAAAAATAAAAACTAATCATTTTTTTCTTTGACTTACAGACACAGATATCAGCAATTAATCCAAAGGATTATCAAATTAGGTTTATAAAATATATTGAATCTATATTTGATTAATTTAAAAAATGATAAAAAAAAATAAATAAAAAGTTAAAATTAATTAATTTAAAACACACACTAATATTATGTTTAAAAAAGATAAAAATATATATTATCATGTCATCATAAAAACACCACACGACAAAATATTAAAAAGTGAGTTATATATTCAATGATTTCCTAAATTGTTTAAAAACAGACAATCATGATTGTGAGTGATTATTTAAATATAAAAAAAAAAAAAGATTGAAATAAAAAAAGGATAAAATTAAATTGATTTATTCATCAAATGAATAAACAGTAATTTGTTAGTATTGAATTTAAAGAAACAACACCATTACAATCCTTTTAAAATAATAAAACACACACACAGACGCACACACACACAATTTTCAACACTGTAAAAATAATAACACACGAACACACACACACAATTTCAACACAGTAAAAATAACACACACACATACATAAGGAACAAAAATAGAATGCAGAGTATGTGTTTTTTTTTTTTTGTTTTTTTTTTGTTTTTTTATATTTTTTAATAATTTATTTAATAACACCAATAATAACAAATACATTAAATAATTAAATTATTTACCATATTAATATAAAAGTGGTAGAAGTAATATTACACACAAATTTTTTCTATCTATTAAATTTTTTAAAATACATTTTTTTTATATAATAATATTTTACACATACATTTTCTCTATCTATTAATTTTTTTTTTTTTTTTTTAAAAAAAATATAAATATATATTTTATTTTTTTTGTTATTATTTTTTTTTTTTAATTAAAACTAATTTCAGTAAGTAATTTTTTCACATAGAATATTATTATTACTATTTTATTTATTTTTTCGTTTAAATATTAATATTTAATTTTCTAATAATAATAATTAAAAACTATATAGACTATAACATTAAAAATGATTGATATATTACCAAAAGAATTATCAAATTTAAGAGATAAAAAGAAAAAGAAAAGTACAGGTGAAATTAAAAAAATAGATATAACAATAAATACTCCAAACAACAATACTAATAATAATAACGCATCAAATATATCACATTTAATTAATCCAATACCATATACAGAATCAACAAATAGATATCGTCATTATAACAATAGGAATAAAAATAATAATAATAATAATAATGGAACATCTAAAAAAAATATAAATATTTTAAATACAAATAAAACTAAAAAACAAAAAGAAAATAATAATAACGCCAATAAAAATAATAATATCAACAACAATAATAATAACATCAACAATAATAATAATATAGAAGAATCATCATCAACATATGATATAAAAATTAAAAATATGATTCAAGATGATCAAGAATTATTACAATTTGAAGAAGATGAAGAAGAAACAATTGAATCATCATTATCATTAAATTGTAAACAGGATTTAATTCAACAGTCAAATAAAATGGAAATAGATATACAAGATAATATAAATTATAGAGATAAAAATATAAATAATGAAGGTCAATTTATAGATCAAATTGTATTAATGGATATTGATACAAATTGGTATAGTGGTGATCCATTAGTGAGTGAAGTTTTAAAAGATGAAAAAGAGACAATGGGAATGATTGAAAAAAAGAAATTAGAATTACAATCAATTGAAAGAACAATATCAACATTAAGAGATGCAAGAGAATCAGTATTAAAAGATATTATGATTAAAAAACAATTTTTAAAATGTGTACAAAGAAAAAAAGAAGATCAAATTAAAACAATTACAAATAGTTATCAATCAATTGCAACAAAATATAATTTATCTCAAGTTGAAAGTCGTTCATTAACATTGATTCTACCTGAAGAAGTAATGTTACATATTTTTAAATTCCTATCACCATTGGATCTTTGTCGTGGTGTTTGTAGAGTTTCACAAAAATGGAGATCACTTTCATTTGATATTAGTTTATGGAGAGATATTTGTTTACAAAGAAGATTATTAGATGGTTCAAATTATTATTTACCTCCATCTGAAAATCAATTAACTTATTCTTCATCTTCATTTTCATTAAATTCATCAACTGGTAGTTGTAATAATAGTTTATTATCTTCATCAACTGGTTCAATGGTTTCAAATGTTTCATCATCATCATCATCATCAATGACTTCAAGGCCTTATGGTGATAATTGGTATGTTGGGGAATTTAGAAAAGATAGTAATTGGAGAAGAGGTAAATATAGCACTACAATCATTAGAGGTCATAGAGAAATTGTATGGAGTTTATTATTTGAATCTGAAACAAATACATTAATAAGTGGAAGTGAAGATATGACTGTTAAGGTTTGGGATTGTAATGGAATGGGAAGTCAAAACAATAACAATAACAATAATGGTGTAATATCAAATGTACCAATGATTATTGATGATTTAGAAGATAGTAATAAACGTTGTATAAAAACATTAACAGGTCATAAAAATGGTACAATTTGTCTTGGTAGTACACCAACTAGATTAGTAAGTGGTTCAGCAGATGGTAGTTTAAAAATATGGGATCGTCAAGAAGGTACTTGTATTGAAACAATTCAAACACATTCATCTGTTTGGTGTTTACAAATAATGGGTGATCAATTAATTTGTGGATGTGTTGATGGTACAATGCGTGTATTTGATTTAAATACATCAAATTGTTTAAGAACATTGAGAGGTCATACAGCACCAGTCAGATGTTTACAAGCAGTTAATCATAATGGTCAAGATTTAATCATTTCAGGATCATATGATAAAACTATTAAAATTTGGGATGTTGATTCACGTTGTGTAAATACAATTCGTGCTCATACTCATAAAATCAATTGTATTCAATTTGAAAATGGTCAATTAGTTAGTGGTAGTCATGATAGTTTATTAAAGGTATGTTTATTTTTATATTTTTATATATTTTGATTTGTTTCAACTCAAGTATACTAAAAATGAAATAATAATTAAACAGATTTGGGATATGAATGGAGGTTTAATTCATACATTACAAGGTCATGATAATATGATTCATTGTTTACAATTTAAAGGAAATAAATTATTAAGTGGTTCAACTGATTCAACAATTAGACTTTGGGATTTAAAAACAGGTTCACATGTAAATACAATTAAAGGTCAATCTGCTGTTTGTTGTTTGAAATTTAATGATTCAAAATTAATAACTGGTTATGAAGATTCAACCATTAAAGTATTTGATTTTTCATTTTAATCAATTTAATCAAAAACAATTACAATGATATTAAAACTAACAATGTATATACAAATATAATAATTAAAAACAATAATAATTAAATAAATAAATAAAAGTAATTTCATAATACAAAAATGTTTATTAAAAATTAGTTGAAATAGCAATGTTTATATCATTACTGATTGAAACTATATACACTTATAAATGAATTTGAATAGATAGTACTATATATTATGCATCATATTTGGTAATTCTTTTTAATTAAATAATTGATGTTAGTATGTAATGTATTTAATTTAACACATGTTTATACACAAAAATTAATGTCTATAAATTCTATGAAACAAATTTTTTATTATTATTGTGTATTATTAACCCCATTCATATATTTTTGATTTATTTAGCATAATTTTTTTCTTATTTTATTAAAAAAAAAAAAAAAAAATTTTTGTTTTAAAATTATTTTTTTTTTTATTTTTTTATAATAAAAAAAAGCAAACATATAATAGTAAATATTAACATATAATAACTTGTAATATGGATAAACAATTAAATAGTTCAGATGAATCTTTACAACATTTAAATATTTTAAAAAATAAAAGAGATAAATTTTTATATAATTGGCACAACAATGCAAGTTCAGATTTATAACGTGATGCAAATATATTATTCGATAAATTAAAAACTCAAATAGACAATGTACAAGAAGAGTTTAGAATACCTGATACAATGAAACAAGAAGCACTTGATAAAATGAAAAAAGCTTTTAACAAATTAAAAATGATTACCAATAGTATAGCTGATAATAGAAATTATTTCAGGGGAAAAGCAATTTCACTTCAATCTCCACCTTTATCACAATCAACTCCAACATCAACACCAGCATCAACAGAACCAACTACACCTTTAATAGGAAAAAGAAAAGAAAATATAAGAACACCAGTAAACAAAAACAGTCAAGAAAAGAAAGAGTCGCCACCTGTTGTCCAAGATGAAAAGAGATTAAAGTCATTTGAACCAGACATTTGTAGTGAAGCTGAATTTCCAGAAATTTCAAAATCATCAACTATTAGATCTAAAGTAAAGAATGGGTATAAAAAACATTTACCTTTGAAAAGTGTAGAAGAGTTAATTAAAATAGATCCATTTACTACAAATTATAATAATTACAATGAAGAATCAAACCAATTAAAAAATGTATCAATTCCAGCAGTTAATGTAAATAATAATAACAATGAAACATCAAATCAACCAGAACAACCACCATCTGTATTAATAGGATATTCACCATACATTATCAACGACACCAGACCATGTATTGCATATGGTAATGATTCTTACAAATCAAATAAATTCAGAAAAAACAAAAATCAAATAGTAGCAGTAGTTATATACAGTAGATATACTTTTAAAAAGAGATACAGATGATTATGGTGTAATAACTGGAACAAAGAATGAAAATGAATCATATGCTGAAGCTGGATTTAATAAAGAAACAGCAAATCAATTTTCAGAAAATTCAAATATTACTATAAAAGATTTTGAAAAGGATACTACACATAAATTCCATTTTGATGGAATTATTTTAGCATTCTATTCAATTGGATAAAAGTAAATGTTTAATCTTAACAAATGATGGTAATTTAATTTGGGCATCAGCAGGTTCGTTTTTATTTCCACCTAGTTTGAATTCAGCTGTTTCATCATTTCGTTCAAAACCATTAGTTAGTGATAGTGCATCATCATCTGTTGGAATTCCATCAAATCCATTAGTTAGTGATAGTGTAGCATCATCAGTTGGAATTCCATCAAATCCATTGGTTAGTGATAGTGTAGCATCATCAGTTGGAATTCCATCAAATCCATTAGTTAGTGATAGTGTAGCATCATCAGTTGGAATTCCTTCAAATCCATTGGTTAGTGATAGTGTAGCATCATCAGTTGGAATTCCATCCAACCCACAAGTTAGTGATAGTGTAGCATCATCAGTTGGAATTCCATCAAATCCATTAGTGATAGTGCAGTATCATCAGTTGAACCAAAAACATGTGTTAATAATAGTACTTCTCCATCAAGTTCAATTAATGTAAATATTAGTTTTATTATTGATTCTGCGATTGTTCCTGACTCAACTGGAATAACGAGAGTTTTAATTAAAAAAAATCAACAACTTTCAAGAATGTATTACCATTTGGGTTTATTTTGGTTTAATGTGGTTAACAAACAATATTGTTTTAATGTACAAGGTAGATGTCCAATGAAAAATAGATCCTGCTATAATCCAAATAGACCTGTTATTTAGTGGCATTGATTAATTAATATAATATTTCTTATCTAATAATCAATAAATAAATATTTAATAAAAAAGATGTAAATTTGTGTTAAACTTTTTGGCAAACCAATTAATTTTTATTTAATATCATGAGGAGACCACTTTAGAAAAAAATCAATAAATAAATCAAATAACATAGATTTTCAAAACCTGAAATTGAATTCAATATTATAACATTAGGTATAAAACATATAAAAATCAGAATTTTCCAACAATAAAATCAAATACCAAACCAATCACAATTTCAAAAAATTAATAGCCATAGAAAAAAAAAAAAAAAAAATTAAAAAGTCATACATGTTATTATTTATTTAAATAGTTTAGATATGCTATAAAATGAATATATATTAATGTGTAAAAAAATTAAAAAAATAAAAAAATAAAAAAAAATAAATAAAAACGAATGTGATTATGTGAATCTTTTTTTTTTGTTGTTGAATACAATTAGATCTATATCATTTTACAACAATCTGACTTTGACATACAGATTGGAGAATGGCAATATCTTCACCATATTTTGTAGATGGGTGTGGATGTGATAACATATACATAGATATAATATAAATGTGATAACATAATTTGCTAAATTTCGTTTTTTTTTTTTTCATTTCAAATCCAAAAAATTTTCAAACTCTCATATAAAAAAAAAATTTAATGGATAATAAATAAAATTTGAAATTTTAAATTTTAAAAAAAAAATTTCAATAATCCCATAACAAAATAAAAAAAAAAAATCAGATTTCATAAAAGGGCAGAGCTCATATTTTTGAATGTGGTATTTGTTTGTAACGTGGAGCACAGTCAATACTATTAAATCCCATTAATAAAGGGAGCTTAGTAGGTTCTCTTTGGCGATCATCTTTGGATATTGAAACTTTCAATGAAAACTATCTGACCCGAATAGTGTTGCGATACAACAAAACCAAAAAAATAATATACACATTATTTTTTTTAGAGCACTACCTTCCAGGAAGTTAATTTTTTTTTTAAACAGAAGTTAAAAATTGGAATTTAGACTAAGACAAGTTGTATTTTAAAATATTTTATTATAAATTATTTATTTATTATTATTATTATTATTAAGATGACGAAGAAAAGTCAATTGTTTTTTTTGTTTGTTCATCTAAATTATGTAAATGTTTACCAACTAAATATTTATCATCTCTAATTATATTATGAAAATGAGAAATCCAAAGTTTAATTTTAAAGAGTATCTTTTCAAACAGTAGAATGAAACAGTAAACTGAAAAACCATATCTAAATGTAATACTCTCAAGTATTAAACTTCCACCAAATAATGGAACCAATCCTTTTGAAACGAATATTGGTACTGACAACAATGTAAATAAGTAATGACAAATTGGGAAAATTATCTTTGTAAATGTAAATTTCAAATCTATATTTGAAAATCCGTTTCTTTTAAACTAGTTTACAAATAAAAAGATATTAATATATTATTGCTATTATTATGATACTATAATATATAATTGATATTTCTATTCAATTAAATCTACATACTTGTTTAAATCTATCAATCCATTTATCTCTTGGTTGATCTAAATCTTCAATAACGTTATTTCTATTATTTTGATTTTGATTTGTTGCTGTGATCCATCTGTACCAAAATTTCAACAACAATGAACCAAGACACCAATTTTGAAATATATCACCAAAATGAATAAAGAATGATTCATCGTATGGTGCCATTATTGGTACCATAAATATTAGATCAAATAAAAATCCTGCCAATAATGGTATAAATATAATCATTATTAATCCCAATAGTAATACTTTTAATCCCTATAGTTTCAAAAACGATGGTATTAGTATTATCACTTTTTGCTAATATAACAAACACCCATACGGCTTAAAACACTTACAATTGTAATCCATTGAATTAAATTTACTTGACTAAGAGGTGAAAATAATAAATAAATTATTTTTGAAACCAACCAGCCAAACAATAAACCAACCAGTATACTATAAATATCGTTATCATTATTGAATGGTTGTAAAATTAATCTACCAACAAATACTGGGAGTGAAATGTATAGACAAATTGTCAAAAATAATGTTAACCAACCTAAAAATATAAATACAGCAATTCTAAATTTGAATTTACTTGGTTTAACTAAATTTAAATCAAATAATTCATCTATTTGTTGTTGTTGTTGTTGTTGTTGTTGTTGTTGTTGTTGTTGTTGTTGTTGTTGTTGTTGTTGTTGTTGTTGATTGTTATTTGAAGTTGGTTTTGGCAATAGATAATCATCCAATGATAATAATTTTGATGAATTTGTAATCCAAAAGTATACTATATTTCTAATTGTTATTTTTGTATCAAATCTTGGAAAAAATGATGCTGCGACAATGACTGTAATTATTCTAAGTTAATAAGGGAACATAATATTGATTAATAACAAAATTGAATACTTACATAAAATATCAGCTGAACCTTTTGTAATTGGATCATTTAGCATATTTAATTGTATTGGTAAAAATCCAGGAATCAATGATAAAAACAAAGCTGGTAAATAAACAAATAATATACCAATAATTGTATATGCACACAATGATACAAAAATTTTAAATAAATGTCTTTTAAATGATAACTGTAGGTGAAAATTATTGATGTTAGTATATTGATTTAACAACCAATTACATTAAATATTTTTCACTTACTTTTATCATCATTTTAAAAGGGTCGAAATCAGGGTCACTTGGATCTTTTAAAAACCAAATTACACCTTTTCTAAATATTTGATGAAATATGGTGCATAGATTTGTGAAATTTACCATGAAAAAGATCCCAAATATCCAACGTGAGAATAAAAATGTCATTTTTTGAGATAATGCAAATGCAATTCTAGCTTGAACTGTTCCACCAAATATTCTAAGTGAACAAAAATCAATAAAACATCCAACTATTATCGGTAAAATACCCAATTCGAATATTGTTATAATTCCAATCTTTATAAATGAATGAGTAAGAGTTGATATTTTTAATGCTATCTTTTTTGTCATTAAAATTGACTGTAAGAAATGGGATGGTTAGTATTTCTTTTTTTTTTAATGAAAAAAAGGTTAGCCTATACTTACCAATACAATTAATGCAATAAATGCAAGTACAGCATAACCAATAAAAATACTTGCAACACCTTGTGATATTGAACCATCAACCAATTGTAATACATCTTTAACCTTTAATGGTAATTTCTCAGTAAATGTTTGACCAATTAAATATGGACAATATAAAAATGTTGATAAAAAGAATCCATTATAAAGAATTAATATAAAACAATGAGTCAATATATTAAATAATGGTCCTGATAATCCAACTAAATAAATAGTAATAAATGTAAAGTTAGATTATATAATGTAGTAGAGTGGTGGTGATGATAATAGATATCAGTTTTATACATACTAAAATGTTCTAAATCATCGATTTGATTTGGATCATTTTCTAAATCATTTTCAATTTCATCTGGGCCATCTTGTAATCTTAACATTTCAAATACTCCTGGTATTCTAAAGAATACTCTTTGTTGTTGTTGTTGTTGTTGTTGTTGTTGTTGTTGTTGTTGAATTGGTTCCTCTGCTATTGGTGCTGGTACTTGTCTATGTTGTTGTACACGTGCTGCTGTATGATTTGCATCATTATTATTATTATTTGTATTAAGTGTTGCTTGTTGTTCACGTAATTCTTGTTGTCTAATTAATTCTAAATGTTGTTGTTGCTGTTGTTGATGTTGAATTAATCTTTGACGTAATCTATTTGGTATCTCATCACTAATTTGGAATCTTAAATCTTGATTATTATATACATTATCATCATTGTTATTGGTTGGTTGTTGTTGAACTACTTCTTCTACTTCTACCACTTGTTCTTCTTCCTCTTCTTCTTCTTCACCACCACCACCATCTAAATGTTGTAAATATGTTTCATCACTATCAATTTCAAATTCATCTTGAATTTCAATTTCTGCATGTTTATGGTGGATAAAATCTATAATCATATAACTTGCAATTGATGCTAAAATGATCCAAAAGAATAGAGTTGTTCCAATGAAAAAGTCATAAAACAATGTGATTATAGTACGATGTTGATCTGCTAATGTACCTGCTGCTGCTGATGATCTACCTGGAAGTAACCATCTTGAACCAAAAAAGAAATTAAAAATCCAACATGTCAATGTTGGTACTATAAATAACCAACAAAATACAATATAAATTATTCTTGATATCTTTTTAATATACCATTTAAATCTTTTCAATGCTTCAATTAATAATTCATGTGACGGTATAAAATCTGGTGCATTTTCAGAGTAAACTGCAGATGAAATACAACAATTAGTTTATGCAATATATATAATAAGTACGTGTGACTTATTATTCTGTTTCAACTTACTTGGTGTAAATCTAAATGGATGACCACATAATTCACATGATGAACTTTTTGAATGTTGAATCCATTCTAATAAACAATTTTGATGAATATACTTTATTGAACCACTACATTTACATGGATATGATAATGGATTATCTGGTGTTGACCCATTTCTACAAACTCTACAAAAATCCTCTTCATCAAATTGTTGTTGTTGTGGTTGTTTATTATTATTATTATTATTATTATGTATCATTTTATTATTATATATTTAAAAATAAATAAAAAATAAAGAGATAAAATGTGTATTATTTCATCACCTTATAATTAAAGTTGGTGTTTTTTGAAAAAAAAATGAAATTTAAATTTTAATTTTTTTTTGTTTTTTTTTTTTTTTTTTTTTTTTTTTTTTTTTTTTTTTTTTTTTTTTTTTTTTTTTTTTTTTTTTTTTTTTATTTATTTATTTTGAAAATTGGTGTCTCTCTTTGTGAATTTTTAATTATTATATAAATGTGTTTTTGTGGATATCTATATTTCAAATATTATATTTAAATATGTTTATAAATAAATTAATTACAAAAAATAATTATAATAAATTTCAATCTTTTACTCAATGCATGAAATTTAATGAAGTAAATTTTCAATGGATGGTAGAGAGCGAAAATTATGAATTACTTATTTATAAAATAAAGCATGGTATTGTTTTGTAAAGTAGTGGTTTCACATTTTATTCATTGAAAAAGTTTATTGTTTTCTATTAATGACAATAATGACAATTATAGAAATTCAGATGAAAATTTAAAATTACTTGAAATGTTTTACCAAATAAATAGAAACGAATTATTAGTTGCAGATGTATCACATAATAATACATCATATAGAAATATTACATTGGTAGAATTTTCATTGTATATACCAAGTTTAGAATTATTTAAATTTACAATAATAATAAAAACAATTATAATATTCAAGAAATAAACAACCAATTGACGGAATCTGGTTTATTGGATATGTCATTAAAAATCGAAGATTTAAATATAATCAAATTTATATTTCGTGATTTAAAAATAACCAAATTTAAAGATCCTATGAAAGGGTACATTACTCAATAATGTCAGATAACCGATCAAAAGTAATTGAATTCCTATTGAATGAAATTGGACACATACCAAATTCCTTCAATATTTTCAAGTAGAATATTTTATTCGCAACCAAAGGAAATAGTAAATAGGTTAACATCAACTTTAAATAAAATTCAAAGTTTAATTCATTAAAATGAAAATTGTATATGGATTGAACAACAACAGCAGGGTAATGGATTCTTTTCAAATTTAAAATCATTATTTTCAAATACTACTACCACCACTGAAATATCAAGAGAAGGTATAAAATATATATATTTGATTATTAAAAAATGAATAATTTAAATTGTTATCAAAATAAATTCTTACTTGAAAGATTATTTAAATGTAAAGAACAATTATTAGTTGGTAATAATAATAATGGTAGTGATGAATATTTATATGAAATTGGTAAATTATTAGCTTCATATCAAAATAAAATTATTTATAATAATGCAGAATTATTCGCAAATAATAATAATGTTTTATGTATTATTGGAATAATTTTAAAGAGTGTTGGAATTGGTCAAATATTAATATTGCAAAGTCAATTGTTTCAAATGGTGATTTAGAAATGATTAAATTTATACATGATAATAAAATTGGATCAATTGGTCATAATGGAAATGATGGAATATTAAATACAACTATAATTGATGAATGTAAACATATAGAGACTGCTAGATTTATGTATGAAAAATTAGGTTATAGATTCTCAAACACATCATTTATTAAAATTGCAAATCTGGTGGTTTATTTTATTATTTAGTTGATAAATTATTTCAATATGATACAATTACAATTGGTGACGGTAGTAATATAGTAACATATGATTTATATTCCATTGTAATAGGATGTGATTATAGACAATCAAGATATATTTTATCAATACAGGGTATTGGATAAATTTATTTATAATGTTAAAAAAATAGTTAATAGTAGTGATTATATTCCTATTTTCAATTGTGTATTCTCGTTACAACATAATTTTAATCATTTAAAATCATATTTTAAACATTACAAAAATTCAATTGATATTGAAAAAAAATATATTTAAAAAATACAATTTCAAATTAAATTTATCAATTCAAAACAAAATCAATCAATTTTTAAAAAGATATCAAACACATGATCATTAATTTCAAATAAAAAAAAATAATAAAAAAAATTGGCCAATTTACAAAAAAAAAATAAAAATTAAATCCAAATGTTCTTTTTTTGGATTTTAAAATTATTAATATCTAATCTATTTTGTAATGAATTATATGAAAAATGATCTAAATGGACCATAATTAGAATGTAAATTGTTTAAAATTAGAAAAAAATAAATTATTTTACAAAAAAAATTTTAAATAACGGAGTGGAGAATTTGATTGGCCTTTTAATTTGTAAACTAACACAGTGAATAATTTATTTTATTTTTTAATTAATATTATTGATTTTCAATTTTTTTTTATAATAAATTCAATTTTTTATATATTATTTTATTTCAATAAATTAATTTTTTAATATATATATATAATAAATAAATAAAAATATAAAATGAGCTTTGTACTCCCAGAACTCCCATATCCAAAGGATGCTTTAGCACCACACATCAGTGAAGAAACTCTTAATTTCCATTGGGGTATGTTTATCATTTACTAATAAATACCTTTTAATGCTTAATTATTTACATACAAATTTATTTTTTAATAAAATTATAGGTGCTCATCACAAAACCTATGTCAACAATTTAAATAATTTGGTCAAAGGAACTGAAAATGAGCATAAAACATTAGAAGAAATTATTAAAACATCATCTGGTCCACTTTTTAACAATGCTGCTCAAGTTTGGAATCATACTTTTTATTGGCATAGTTTATCACCAAATGGAGGTGGTGAAGCAGATGGAAAAGTATTAGACTCTATTGTTTCAAAATGGGGTTCTTATGATACATTTAAACAAGAGTTCTCTAAAGCAGCCACTGGACACTTTGGTAGCGGTTGGGCATGGTTGGTTTTGAAAACCGATGGTAGTTTGGATATTGTTACAACCCATGATGGCGCAACACCTATAACTACCACTGATATGCCAATTCTTACTTGTGACGTCTGGGAACATGCTTATTATATTGACTATCGTAATGCTCGTGCAAAATATATTGACGGATTTTGGAATGTAATCAACTGGAAATTCGCAAACGAAAATTTAGCTAAATATAGTTAATAAATATCTCTTCAAATATATGTGTTTATAATATAATTTAAACACACTTGTAACTAGTTAAATAAATCTTATAATATATCTTTTCTTCTTTAATACTTAATTTTGTTTCCCCAATTAACCAATTACAATTTGTATATACGATCTGAATAAAATGTAATAATAATATTTTTATTATCAGTTGTAATAAGTGTTGCACCATCATGTGTAGTAACAATATCTGAAATACCTTCAGCTTTCAATAACAACAAACACAAAAAAAAGATACCCACTCGGTGTAACTAGTTATTATTTTTAATTTTTTTTTTTTTTTTTTATTATTTGTTTTTTATGTATGACAAAAGGTATGTATGTATGGGGTATATAATGTGATGATGATGTATTTATTAGGGGAGGAAAGTGATTTGGTAATTTAAACTAAACTTATTATTAACTTATTTCTTTGATTTTTTTGATTTCTTTTCTTCTTTTGGTTCTTCAGATGATTTTGATTTCTTTTCAGATTTTTTTTCTTCTTTTGGTTCTTCAGATTTCTTTGATTTCTTTTCAGATTTCTTTTCTTCTTTTGGTTCTTCAGATTTCTTTTCAGATTTCTTATCAGATTTCTTTTCTTCTTTCTTTTCTTTTTTTGATGATTTTTCTTCTTTCATTTCAACATCTTCTTTTTTTGATTTTTTAGATGATTTCTTATCTTCAGCTGGTGCGTCAGTTTCTTTTCTTTTCTTTGATGATGATTCTTTAACGATTGGTTTAACATCTTCAGTGGCAAAATCTTTTTCAACTTCTTGAATAACTTCTTTCATAACATCATAGTTTCTCTTTGGAGCAACACCATTATTGAAAAATTTAATACGATCTGCAACTTGTTGTTTGAGGGCAACACCATATTTAGAGGTTGGAGTTTCAGTGAAACAATCGATACGTGAAGCAATTGAAATTTTATTTGAGAGACAACGTGCAATTCTACCTTTGTTTTTAGTTTCAGCGGCAACAGCTGAAGCATTGAAAATGATACCATATTTTGGAGTCTTACCACGTACTTTCATAGCACGGAAGAGTGCTTTTTCAGCACCTAAAATTTGAACAGTTGAAGCTGGATATTTAGCGAGTGAAGTGAGTGAACCAGCACGTGAAATTAATTTGGCACCAATACGATCACCAACGAGTGCACTAAGATTTGGTGCAATGTCTTGCATTTTCTTTGCAAGATATTGAGTGAGACTAGTACGATATTCATCGAGTGAAATAACACGATCGGCAAAATGCATAACTGTAACTAAATCAATTGGACTGATATCACCACCCATTGATGCTTTTGCTGCAGAGAGAATATCTTTGGCTAATTGTTCATTATCATCTACAATCATTTGAATTTCTTCCAATGATTCTTCTGTGAGGTTTTTCTTGTTTTGAATAAATTTAGCCAATTTTGCAAAGTGGACGTGATTCTCTACAATTCTTAATAATTCAGGGAAATGCCATGAATACCATTCTCTAACTCTCATAAAGAATGTATTTAAATCTTTATCCAATTGTTCCAATAAACAAATTGATTGAATAATCATATTATCTACTTTATGAACATTAAACTTTACTTTTGATCTAGAATAACTATGACCAAGACCAAGTTGTGCTTTTAATAAATCAACTTCCTTTAATTTTGTAAATGATGCAATATGATTTCTAATACATCTAATAATTTCCTTTTGTAATTTAAAAAAAAAATTAATATGAAATAAAAATAAATTATTTATTGAAAAAAAAAAAAAAAAAAAAAAAAAAATTAAAAAAAAAAATAAAAAAAAAAAAAAAAAAAAATTTAAATTTTGTAATAGTGATTTTAAGTTGGTGCGTCAACAAAACAACCTATAATGTATGTTTATGTGTTTTTTCAAAGTTTTAAATATCTAATTGAGATTGTAAGTGGTAAAGTTCATTGAATTTAATTCATTATTTTTTGAATTTATATTTATTTTATGATTTTTTTTTTTTTTTTTTTTTTAATAACACCACACTGCAAAATATAATAATATACATAACCAATAATATGGGAAATAATTTAAGTAATTATAGTTTCAACCAAAATGATAACAGAATGGATAATCATCAAAAAGAAGATATCTATAATCTTAATAATTCAAGTGATGATGATGAAATGGTTAACAGTGAAAATAGCAAACTTTTTTTTCAAATATGGAGAAACAAATATTTAAAACAAATTATATTAAAATGCAATAGAGTAATAAATAATAATTTATTATATGATAATAAAAGTTACATA
The DNA here is from genome assembly GCA_015252635.1 of Dictyostelium capitatum. Taxonomy (NCBI): domain Eukaryota; phylum Evosea; class Eumycetozoa; order Dictyosteliales; family Dictyosteliaceae; genus Dictyostelium; species Dictyostelium capitatum. The sequence continues at coordinate 25,923 of JACAFY010011999.1, forward strand.
TTTAAAGATTATAGATCATCAACAGTAATAGATTTTACTGAAATGGACAAAAGTGATGGTTTTAAAATAGTAGATTATATATCAAATTTATCATCAATATTAGAGAAAATTGAATTTGAAGGAATCTGGATCATAATACAAATGAATTCAAAATCAAAATATCAATTTAAAAATATAAAACATATTAAATTTTCAAATTATCATCAAGGTAATAAAAAAACCAATGGTAGAATTGTATTCCCAGATTATATTTCATTATTCCCAAAATTGGTACACATTGAATTTTCACACAATTTAAATTATTGTGGTCCATTACTCGAAAAAATGAAATATTTAGAAACATTAATATTTGGTGATGATTTTGAAAATGAAGAGATAATATATTTACCACCAAATTTAAAGTTTTTAAAAACTGGTGATAGATACAATTCCAATATAAATCTATTAATTATATCACATATTAAATCAATTCAATTTGGAGATAATTTTGATCAACCTATATTTGATTTAAATGATGATAAACTCATACCAAATATGTCATTAACATCAATTGTATTTGGTAGTAGTTACAACCGCCCATTTTCATCTAAAGTAATTGGAAAATCATTAAACAATTTAAATCATTTAGAATTTGGTAGATTATTCAATGTTTATAATTTACCAGAATTGCCAACAAAGTTAAAATCTTTGGTTATTAGTAATAGACTACCAATTAAAGCAATTAACTCAAATCCAAACTCTTTACAATCAATTAAATTTTCAAATCGTCATATTGATAATGATATTTCAAGTTTAAAATTTGCAAATAATTTAAAGTCAATAGAGTTTGGTCAATGTTATACAAAATCATTATGGTTGGATAATGTATGTCAATTACCACGTTCAATAACTAGAATTGATTTATCATCTGTTAAAATTGAAAAGAATTTTGGGTTTGATGTATTTAATTTAAAAAATGATTTACCAAATATAAAAACAATAATATTTAATCAAAGTCCAACTACATTATTTAAAAATTGTATAGAATTACCAGATTCATTGGATGATATTAGATGTATAATTTCAAATTTACAAATATTTAGATTATTTTTATGTTCTCGATTACCAATAGGTTCAATTACATTTAATAGAATTAAAGTTGATATAAATGAAGAAAAACAAGAATTAAAATCATTATTACAATTATCACCAATTAATTTAGTAAATCCAGAAAAAAATTTAAAATTTGTATCATTTAATTCATGTGAGCCATTAATTCAATTTATACCAATTTCAAATGTTGAATCATTATTTTTAACTTGTAATTTAAATTCAATTGATTTTATATTTGATCAATTAAAACAACAAAATTCAAAATGTAAAAATTTATATCTTTCATTAAAATCAACTAAATTCAAAGCAAATAGTCATCAAGATTTACAATTACCAGAATCCATTGTTAATTTATACCTTTTAAATTTTGATAATATTAGTAATGTAATTTATGAAAATAATCATATTTCAAATGAAGTTAATTTAATTAGTAAATTATTTAAATCAATTTCAATTCATCCAAATTTATATAGAATTTATTGTTTTGATACAAATACTGGATTTATCAATTACTCTATAGATAATAATTTTTATCATTTATTAAAATTAACAAACAAAAATCAAATATTAAACACATTGGACTTTAAATCGGTTCATTGTAATTATAACTAAAAAATAAACGATTAATTGTTAATGTACAAATTAAATAAATTAAAAAGACAACAAATAAAATAATAAATTTTTAATAGGAATGCTTTATTTGTCCGAAAACTTTGAAATCCCATCAAATGCATCAAGTATTTCATATTCACTTAAAGCATTGGAATACATTTTAAAATTGGTAGTTGCATCAAAAACCAAATTTACAAACAAAGAAACCATTGGTAATGAGTCATATCAAACTAATATCTAATATGTGAAATTATGTTAAGTGATGTACCACCATTGATTGGTGCTAAAACTATTGCATTCAAAAATTTACAGATTTAAAACAATTTTTCACAGTTGAAGAAATGGGTATTATTGCTTTGAAATTCATGAAATCAACATAGATGCCATGCAAGATAAATTGGGATCTTTCTTTATAACAATGAAAAATGCAAGAACTCAAAAAAACTAACTCAATATCCAATAAAATTAATTAATTATCAAATAATAATACTATCATACTTTAAACCAGTACCTTCTATAAATTTGAATATACAACTTTTTAAATATATATTACAAAATATTAATTTATAATATTTATAATTATCAATATCATTATTATTTACTGTATTTGAATTATTATTTTTATTTTTATTATTACTGTTATTCATACTAAGTTTTGTTGTAAATATGTTAAAAAAAAAACTGAAATATTGATATTATTATTTTATTATTTAAATTATTATTTTTATATAAATTTAATTGAATTTTTCACATGCTTTATTAAATTGGTTTCTAAATACAAAAAAAAATACTATTTCAAAGGTATTATTGAAGTTACGGACTGACAATTCTAATGCGTGAGAGAGAGTTTTTCATCTCTCTGATCATTAGCAGAAACTTTCGAAAGCCTATAATATACCTACCCCTAATGATTTAAGTTATCGTCTCATCCAAATCCTTCCTTGACTCAGGGTCAACGTGCCACTCCCCTTTCAGGTACTACCGACACCATCCCAGTAACCTCTTTTATTCCCTTGAAATAGTACAGGACCCAATGAAACCCCATCTCTAACTCCTGAGATAGTTGCCATGGCAAATTGACATATCCATTGGGTCCTTCAATATTTTATATGATCTAAAACCCTTTACGAAATATAATTTAATATTTTTTTTTTTGTTATGGGACCTGTGACAAACATTATTGTTATTTTTGAAATTTCAAAAAAATTTCAAAAAAATTTCAAAAATTAATATTTTTTGACTAACAAACAATAGTCACTTGAGTTTATTTTAAAATGGTATACTTAATGAATGTACAAAAATATTCAAATTTATTTATTTATGTTTATTTGTATTTTTATTAAAATTGTATTTTTTAAAATTGTTTTTTTTTTTTTAAAATTATTGAATATAGTAACCATTCCTATTATGAAATAAATCTTTTTTATGTGGTTGTTTAATTAAATAATAATCTGCAGCAAATTGATTATCTATTAATATTGAAGCTTGTAATTTCTTTGAGAATGAACATCCTTTATCTAATTGTAATTGATATGATTTTTCAATTAAATTTGTAATTTTATCAATGGTTATTGTGAAGTTAAATAAAATAAAGGTGATAACTAATAAATATATATTAAATTGAATTTCTTTTTACCTATATCATTACAATAATTTTGTATAGAAGTTTCTATTTTAATTATTTATTGTTTCATTGCTGTAACTTGTAATTATGTCAGAATGTGAGTTTATAGAGTATAACATTGTCCATTTCCATCCATATTTGGAGAATCATCAAACGCAATTTGATTAACTTGTTTATATTGTCTTAAATTATCAATAACGTAATCATTAACATGAGTAACCGGTTGCAGAGGTACCAACAGTATTTAAATTATTTTTTGCAGAGTTTGAAGCACTTAATATTCTGATATTATCTGTGTGCATTTGTAGTAATAAAATAAATTATTTTAAAAGTAATAAAACATCCTAATTGTCATTTTGGGTATATAATTATTATATCTACTATTATTGCATTTCTTTGTTAATATAACTTATTGTTGTTGAATTTATATATCTGTATTTTAAAATAATTTGGAATAATTTATCGAAAATTAAAAAAATATTTTGATTGTACCGACCCAGAGTAATTTTCACAAGTCAACCTAATTTAACCCTACTTGCACGTATGCCTTGACTTCTTTACGATTTCTACGCAGGGGAGTTGCTAAAGCCACCAATGAGGGCTGACGTAGACCTGCTCTCCCATTGTTAAGTGTACCCCAATCTCAATTTAAACCGACTGAATGCGTTCATGAGGACTCCGAAAACTCAATTTTTAATATGGTCTTCCACCTTATATGGCTTCAACCTATCTTTATTTTTTTAAATTATGGGACCTCTATTTTTAAAATTTTTTGAAATTCAATTTTTTTTTTGATGTTCATTTTTATATTTTTCAAAAAAATTGAAATAATATACATTTAATGATATTTTATAGTTTTATTTTTATTATTTCTTATTATTATTGTTATTTGTATTTTGTTTTGGATGTTGTTGTTGTTGTTGATGATTACTATTATTATTAATTATTACTTGATTATTTTTGTTTAAAGTATTTGAAAATGATAAAAATTCATTTAAAACGGCTTCTAAATTATCAGTTAAACCAATATGAGTATAAAATGGAATTGTATAATTAATATCTTTAATACCTAACCAACCAAAAACTGTTGTAATTTTTGGAGTAAATTCACCCAATACATTCAATGTTGGTGAAAGTTGGAATTTCTTTTCAACAAATATACGACCAGTTTTCAAATCTTTTCTTGTCTTTGTATTTGGTCCATATCTAATTGTAGTTGATGATGATGTTTGACTTGCATTATCATCAAATGGTAAATGACCAACTTGTTGATGTTGTTGTTGTAGTAATAAATCGATATTATCATCACCTGAATGAATTAAACTTTTACCACCATGATGACCACTATGATTACCACCATGATGAATAACTTGAGAATTTGATAACCCAATTGGACCACCACCATTATTATTTATTGGTAATGGTGAATGAATTGGTGTTTTACTACTACCACTACTTGCTGCAGTTGCATCAGTTAAAACTTTAATATAGATTTGAACCATTTCTCTTAAATCAGCATATAATCCTAAATTTACAGAGATTGCAATTGAATCTGTAAATTCAGTTAAATAGTAATATTCAACAGCGGAGTTTGATCTTTCAGTTGAATACATAATTAATGATGATACTGGTATCTTTATAATTTTAGTTTCTGAAGCGGGTCTTGAAAAATGATCTCTTATATCCCATTCTTTTTCATCACTATTATTATTGTTGTTGTTGTTATTATTATTTGTACTACCATTATTACTACCACTTCCTTCACCATTATTATTACCATTATTATTTTTACTACCATTATTATTATTATTTTCAGTCATTTTTGAAATAAAACTTTGACCTAATAAAATTGAAATTTGTCTATGAATTTCATCATTCTTTTTTCTAGATTGATCTAATACAACTTGATAAGATTCCAATGAAAAACTAAACCAAGTTGGATCTTTAAAACTATAACCAAATAATAATACTCTAAAATCAAGACCTTTAAATTTAATTTGACCAATTGAAATTTTAGATTTAACCAATGGAGTACTTGTTGTTTCAGTAGTTGTTATATTTTGTTTACTATAGTTGTTGGTTGATCTAAATAAATTATTATTTACATTTGAATTTATAATATTTGATTTTGCAGATTTAATTTTATCTGAAATTATTTCATGAATTCTTTTAATTATATCAAGTATTGATGTAATTGTTTCACAAGATAATAATAGTTGTAACATTGAATATGAAATTTCACAATTTATATTACGTTGATTTGGTTGATTATCAATTGGTAAATCTGAAAAACGTACTGTAAATTCACCACTTTGTAAATCCAATATTTCACTTTGATTAAAATCAAATGAAATTTTAATTGGTGCAATTTGAAATGTCCACATATTTACATAGTTTATTTGTTGATATAATTTTCTTTCACCACATAATATTATACCACCCAATTCGAAATCACCTTGTAATTTACCATGACCTGATATTGAAATTGGACCAGTATAACATGTTAAAAAGAATAAATCATTTGTTTTATTTGTGTATTCCATTGGATCATTAAACATTTTTTTCAAATTACTTTGATATTCTTCAATTTCTGATGATGGTGAATAAATACCACCAATATTATTAATTAATAAATTGAATCTACTAATTGGTAAGAAATCTAAATCCAATCCAAATGATCCCATTTTAATATTAATATAAAATTGTGATTTAATCTTCTTTACAACTGCTGCTTCTGTACCATTGGTTACACCATTATTACCATCAATACTCTTTCTAATTGGTATTGGTGAAACATGAATATTCTTTTCAACAATACCACCACCTTCATTGTTGTCATTGTTACCACTATTTGGTATCCATTGATTAATGAATTGTAATACTTCATCCAAGAATTTAACATTGAAATAACCATGTGAATTATCACCATTTAATAGAATTGAAATCAATGGACTTGTAGTAATACCATGTGCAATACCAACATTTCCTTTAACACTTTTAATTACAATACCTAATCTTTCATCAGGTAATGATGAATGTACAATTTTCAATAATAAACTACTAAGATACAATGTACCATTCATCAATAGTACACGTTTACTTGATGATGATGTTGTATTCTTTATAATATTTGATAAAAATATATCCAATGTACCAATTTCTAATATTGCCATTGTTGAATCAAATCCATTCAAATAGAATTTAGTTGGATTAATTCTAATTGTAAATGTTGTTGAACCTGGTGTTGTTTTAACTAATTCATCACCACTACTATTGATATTACCAATATTTGATCCATCAGCTTCTTGACTATATTGATGTGACATTGATGATTCTGGTGTATTTTTAATGATTTCAGTTAAGAAATCAGTAAATAATGGAGTTAATTTAATTTCATGTGATTCCAATATTAATAATATATTTGTTTCACTCTTTGTTTTACCATTAATTGATCCAGTATTATTAGTTGTTGACGATGAATTACTTCCACTACTATTACTTTTACTACTTGGGTTATGATTCTCTTTTGGTATTAAAATGTGATTTGCAGATATTGAAATTTGAGGTATTTGGAAACATTCTTGAAATTGTTCATTATTTTGATTACCGTTTCTACCATTTGCAGAATTTGAAAATGGTGATCCACCATGATTTGAACCTTTATCAAAACTTGAATATAATGATGGTGGATTATTATCATCATCATTACCATTTGTAGCTTTTGTTAAAATTGCTTCACCAATTGATGTTTTCAATGTAAAATCAATTTCTAATCTATACTCTGGTGTAGTAGTTGAACTACTAGTAGTAGGAGTTGATGAACCAGTTGATTTCTTATTATTACCATTAATAATTGGAGATATTATACTTGAAGTAACTTGTTGTTGATCTTTTAATTTTTGTTGTTCTTCTAAATTAATCTTTTTAATCTTTTCTTGACCAAGGAATAATAAATCTTGAAATTGTACAATGTAAAACATTAAATTTGTATCCAAATGTAAAAATAATCCAGTTGTATTTAAATTTACAAACAATTGAACATTATGAGATGAAAATAATCCAGTTACTGCACAATCACCTGAATCAATTATACCACGATTAATCGATGGTAACAATTGAAGTGAATTCAATTTAGATGGATGATAATTATCAACAAATTGAAATGAAAACTTTGAAAATTTACAATTACCCAATACTTTAATTAACTTTTCATCATCAACAACTGGAGTAGCTGTTGAATTACTTGTAGTCTTAGTTGATTTCAATGGAGTAGTTGTTGTATTTGACTTCTTTGATGTTGTATTTATTGGAATAGTTGTTGTTGTTGTTGTAATTTGTAATTTCTTTAAATCTTGTAAATTCTTAATAGCAACACCATAAAGTGAGAATGTACCTAATGAAATTGCCAATGCTGAACATGTATCAATTTGATGTTGATTATTACTACTATGTTGATGATGATGATGATTATGATGATGTTTATTATTGTTTGGTTGTGGAACTACAATTACAGGTGAATCAGATAATAATAATGGTATACAAATATTTGTATCAATAATTTTAATGTGTAATGATAAATTTGTTTCTTTAATTGGGATTGTTGATGGAATTGTATTTAATGCACGTGTAACTTGTTGTTTTCTTTTAGTGTATGAAATTTTAGCCAATTTTGATACCGTTTTTTGATATGAATTAAAATAGTATATCCAAAGATCAGTTGCTTTATCAATTGCCCATGGTTGTAATGTTATCATTGTTTTATTAATTAATACCCATGCTTTTTCAAATATACTTGATTTATTACCGCCACCACCAACTAAATTAAATGATGATCCTTTATTGTTACTGTTACTTCCATGTAAATTACTATTACTACCACCACCATAATTTAATTTATTAAATGGATAACTTTGTAAACTTATATCAGTTGTTATACCTGCCCAAATTTGTGATTTCATATTTTGAATTCTAGAATAACCATGATGTTTTAAATCACCATTTAAAGTTAATGTTGGATCTGATAAAATCATTGATAAATCTCTAAATCCAATCTTCCATGTTAACAATGTTTCATTCTGTTGTTGCTGTTGTTGTTGTTGTTGTAATTGTTGTACACTTGCTAATGAATTTAAACGATTATTTGTTTTATTTGCAACTACAGCAGGAATATTTCTAGTTGATCTATTTAAAATTGGTGGTAATTGAGATGATGATGCTGATAATAACATTGGTTGAGATGGTTGTTGTAATTGATGATAAATTACTCTAACATCAATAACACCAGATGAAAATAATAAAGAAGCACTGCTATTTGCAAAAAGTAATTCAAAACCACGTAAAATTAAATTACAATTATATTTAATTTTTGATAAAATTGAAGGGGGTGATGGTTGATGTTGATGATTATCTGATGATGTATTACCAGCACCCGAAATATCAAAATCATCAGTTGATTTCTTTTCAGCAAATGAAATGTATGCATTTAATAATTCATCAATTTCTTTTGATAATGTTGCTCTAAGTACTAATATATTTTGAAGTAAATCAATTGAAAGTATATTTTGAATATAACCAATTTCTAAATTTGCCATTAAATCAATTTTATCTTTACTTGGTTTATTTTTAATTGATCCAAATGATTTAATTCTTGGGAAATTAAATGGTTCTTTAGTTAATCCAATATTATTATTATTATTACTATTATTACCAGTGGTTGAATTTGTACTTGTACTTGTAGTTGATTGATTTAATGCTTTAACAAATGTAATTTGATGTTGATGTAATTGAACGTTAAATTCGAAATCATAATGTGAGAATTGACTTGCAGATGCAGTAATACGAGATATATTATATTTAACTGGTAAATATGATATTGCATCAGTTGATATCATAATATCGTAAAGATCCAATTTAATTCTAATTGGTGGAAATTTAATATCTGATAATACAATTGGTTGATTATTATTTGTTTGTTGTTGTTTCTTTTCACTAACTGGTGTCCATTCTTTTAAAAATCCTCTTAATTTTGGTAAAAATTGATGTGACATTTTAAATGGTAGAATTGCTTGTGAGAAAGTAAGGAATAAATCATACTTTAATGAAAAATCAATATATTCTTCACGTTTACCAGTTGATACAATTTGACGTGTTTTCTTTTTACCAACTTTAAATAAAACTTCATTAAATGCTAAATTCTTTACTGATAATCCAAATATTGGTTTCATTGTATCTGTACTATGATGATCTAATAAATGTAATTCAATACTTGGAATTGAGAAAATACATGAATGTATCATTTGAATTATATCACCATTTGGTTTAGATGGTGTTTCACCATTATTATTATTATTATTATTACTACCACCACTATTTTGATTATTATTACCAGATGATGATGAATTGTTATTATTACCACTACTATTGTTTCTACCACTACCATCACCAAACTCATTAAATACAAATGATAAATTCTTTAATACCATTCTTAATGTACCATTATTTGTAGAGAATGCACGGCAATGAATTTCTTCAAATGAGAAATGACCATGTGCTGTAATAATGAAATTTGATTGTTGTTGTTGTTGTAACTTTTGTAATTTACGTTGTTGTTGATTAGCTACTGAATAATAAACTTTTTTTGATGTTAATACACCACTCATACTACTACCAAAATCATGTTGTTGTTGTTGTTGTTGTTGTTGTTGTTGTTGTTGCTGCTGTTGTTCTTGAATGATTGATCTTTCCATTTGTTGTTGTTGTTGAATTAATTTTGCATTTTTAGTAATTGATGATAAATTTGGTGATGATTCACCTTTTGAATGTTTACCACCACCACTACCACTTGTTGACTTTTGTAAATTAATCATTGGAATACCATTATTACCTGTACTATCTTCATATTCTTCAATTGTTGGTTGTTGATCAACTGATTGAGTAGTAATAGTAGGTAGTTGAATAGGTGGTTGAGGCAATGGTGAAGTTGGAGGTGGTGATCTAATTGAACCAAATTCTCTACTTGTTGAAGGTTTAACTGCTTCTTTCCATGGATCATGTGAACCTAAAATTAATTCTTCATCTTTTAATACATCAACTTCAGAAATTTCAATTACTTTAATTGTATTTTGAATAAATGAAATTAAATCTGGTGATATTTTCAATGAAACTTGTTTACAACTTGTAACGAAATCAATATCTAATGTTGATTTTGGTACTAAATGGTTCTTTGTTGATAATGCAGGTATACTATCAAATGATGATTCATACTTATAATTTGCCATTGCACCACCAATAACTTTACCAATTGCTAATTGATTAATTGTATTTTCAATTGGTATATTTGTAGTTGTTGAAGTAGTATTTGTTGTAGTAGGTGAACTAGTTGGAATTGGTTGTTGTTGTTGTTTTAATGGTGTACTATTATTATTACTATTATTATGATTATGATTATGATTATGTAAATTTGACATTTTATCATTATCTGAAACAACAGTTAATTGAAAACCTTGAAAACAGAATTGTAAATTATAATCAATTTTTGAATTTTTACCAGGTTCAGTTATAAATACTTTTTTAATTAGAGGTGATTGAAATAGTTGAATTAATTCACCACCTTGATCAGTTTCATAAATTTCATTTATCAATTCTTGAAAGAATGTATATGAATCATGATCATCATTCAATGATACTGAACCAACAATTTGATCAATATGTGGTCTTTCAGATAATTTCATGAAATGTCTCATCTTTGAAATATCTTCCCAACCTGATCTATGTATAATTGCTTCATCACCAATAATCTCTTTAAAATCTGGTGATATAAAATCTAATAATTGTTTATCTGAACCACCTGTTGTTGCATTTGTGGTATTTGTATTTGTTGTTAAAATACTACCAAAGAAACTACTACCAACACCACCACCACCACCACCACCACCAATATTACTATTACTATTACTACCAATAGTATTATTACCATTACTACCAATACCACCAGTAACCATACCAATATTACTATTATTATTCATTGGTGAAAAATTTGAAAGTGATCTTGATTTTGATTTTAATAATTCTGCTATTAAAGTTTGCATACGACGTGACCATAATTCTTTATATCTTCCAAATACAGACATTAATGCTGAAATGTTTACAATCCATGTATCAACAACTCTAAATAGAATAGCTGGTGAATTTGGCGTGAAATAAATTGATAGTATACCTAATTTCAAATTGAAATCACCCGAAGGTAATTTAGATTTATCTTCTTCATCCATTATAACACCTTTAACTTTAATTGATTCTGTTGAAAATGATGCAATTATAATTTGATTATTAAATGATTTACTATGATATTTTGATAAGATTTTATTTGGAATTGAATAATAACTAATTTCATCTTGATCCATTGATGTTGATGTTGACGTTGATGTTGATTGTACATTTGAATTATGATTATGCTTAGTTGATGTTGTTGGCGAAGGTGATGAAGTTGAAATCATATCATTATGGTATCTAACACAACCATGAATTGATTTAATTTTACATTTAGTTTCAAGTAAACAAAATTCATCTTGTGGTAATGTTGATGATGATGATGATGATGTTGATGTTGATGTTGATTGTTGATGATGATGATTATGATGAATATTATTAATATTACATGAAGTAGAAGTGATACCAGTTTGTTTTGTACATGATGATAAATGAAGTGTAAATGATTCAATTTGAACTTCAGTTGTATATAATTCAACAGTATTTTTAGTTGTACCTTTACTGTTATTACCATTCTTACCATTGGTAGATGATGTAGTACTATTACTTCTTTGTTGTCTAGTTGATGATGATGGACTTGAACCAATATCTTTATTTGGTGTAATTATAATTGATTGAATCCAATTTAAATTGAATTTATCAATAAATATATTTAAACGTAATTGATTATGAAGGTATTTCTTTACTTTAAATTGCTCTGAAATTGTACGTAATTGAAAATAATCCAACATATAATCAATTGATGGATCTTTTGCAATGAATGATTCAACCAATTCTTCAAGAATATTTAAAATAACTGGTGTTGCAAATAATTCAATATCTCTCATTGAATCAATGAAAATAGTTGTAATAGTTGTATTCTGACCATACAAACAATTGTGTGATTTACAATTTATATTTTCATTTTGATGATCATGTGGAAATAAATTATCATCGTCATCTGCTTCTGCTTCTTCTTTAATACCATCATAATGATGTTGAGGTGATTCTTGTTTACCAATAATTAATCTCTTTGTTTTTGAACGTTTTGGTATTATTGGTATTTTAGTTGATTTCAATTCACTTGTTAAATAATTTATATATGATGATTCATGATTATTTGCAACTGAATGAATTGATTCATGTGGATTATCACCATTTTGATTTTGATTAACACTTTCAATACCACCAAATCTAATACTATTATCATGATTGTTTACATTTGTTGATGTAGTTGTTGTAGTATTTGGTTTCTTTGTATTACATTCTACAAATGATGATTGTTTACTATTTGATCCAAATGCTGCCATTCTAGCTTGTGATAAATTGAAAAAGTATGTTCTTAAATAGTTTCTTAAATAAATGATATGTGGATTAATTGAATTATAATTAATACCACCACTACTACCAAGATTATTAATGTTGGCATTGTTATTACTACCACCACCCATATTAATTGTACCACTATTTGATAATTCATTATTACTACCAAAATTATTGCTATTACTTAAACTACCATCACCACCTTTACCTCTAAGTATATTCTTTAAATTATTTGTACTTGAAGAAACTTTTAATGGATTACTATTATTGAAATTGTAATTGTTATTGTTGTAATTGTTGTTGTTGTTACCATTTGAAGGAGTCATTGGACTGTTATTCATACTAACATTAATTGGTGATAAATAAATTGAATCTTTTCTTGCAAATGATTGTGATGATCTTGCTGTCATATATAATTTATCTGATTCATCTAAACCAATACTACGACGACCACCACTACCACTACGACTACTACGATTACTTCGATTACTTTTTCTAATACCACCAAGTGGAGCAACTGTATCTTTTTCATCAGCAGCAAATGATTCATTATTATCATCATCACTACTACTTGAATCACCACCAGCATGTAATGAAGTATCAGGTGTTTGATAATCATCATCATCATCGTCATCATCTTCATCATCGATATAATTACTTTCAGAATCTTGAATTTCATTTTCTTCATCAATATCATTATTATCATCATCATCATTATTTGATTGTTGTTGTTGATTATTACTTTCAGATATAGAATCTAAACTACTACTAATATCTAAAGTTGATTTTGAATTTCTAACAGCATTATTACCACTACCAACATTTGCAGCAAATAAATCATATGCATTCATTGGTGATGATGTTGTCCATTTTAAAATATGATTTGAATTACCAATTGGATATAAAAAACTATTTGATTTACTTGCTGAAATTGGTGTATTACCAATACTACTACTATTATTATTATTATTACTATTACCAATACCCATACCAATAATATTTGGAGGTGAGAATAAAAATGAATCTTTTCTTTCACCAACTTTATGACCACTACCATTACCAACAACATTATGTTTCTTTATTAATTGTTGTTGTTCAATTATAGTTTGATTATATAATTCTTCAAATTCATCATCATCTTGCCAAAGGAATGCTAAAAATTTACTTTCACTATCATGTAATTCTAAAAATTGACGTTGTTTTTCAGAATCAATTTTCCAATTTGGTTCTTTATCATACAATGAAAAATTACAAGCAATTTTTAATTCACCAACTTCTGCCCATTTTCTATTTTTTTTACCAATACCATGATAAGTTGTATTATTATTATTATTATTATTACCATTACCATTATTACCACGTGTTGATGTATTAATATTTGGTGTATTTGATGATGATTGTTGATTATTACTATTACTATTATTACTACTACTACTATTATTTACTTTTGAAAATGGAATTAAATGTTTAAATGAAATTTCAGGAAATTCAATAACAGTTTTACTATTTGATAATTGATCAATTAAAGAATTTGAATGCATTTTTAAACCTTGAGGTAATCTAATTTCAGTTATATGTTCACTTGAATAAATGTATAATGATACAGTATTAATTGTTAATTTCAATAATGAATATACTGGACTAATCTTTGAAACCAATTTAGTTGATAATGCATTATCTTTATTACCAAGATGAAATGTAAAATTTTCAAACCAAATACCCAATGAAGTCAATTGATTAATGAGTACATTACCAGTGATAGTACCAATATGAACATTTATAAAATCTGCATAATTAACTAAACCACTTGATTTTGGACCATATAAAAAATGTAATTTAAATGTAAAATCATTAATTTGAATAAATCTATTTAATAATTCACCTTCATTACCATTACCATGATTATTACTATTATCATCAATTAATGGTATTTTTAATACCATTGGACTAAAATCTGTATATAAATCTAAATATGTTGGTAGATATCTAATTTCCAATAAAAATTCATGTAATGCCAATGTTGCTTGTTGTTTACTACTATATAAACCCATTGGTAATATTAATGTTGCATCTTGTAATTTAACTGAAACATAAATTTCCAAATCATTTGAATCTTCTTCTTCAACCATATTATTCTTTTTACCAACACCATTACCACCAACACCATCTTGATATTCTTTATTTATATTATCTTTATACTTTTGTAAATTAATGATATGACTTGTATAACCAAAGAAATTATTTTTTAAAAATAAAAAATAACGAACGTAAAAACCAAATAATTTAACAGTTGGATTCTTTCCAACTATATTCAATACAACTGAATTCAAATATGATGGATCAACTTTTTGATAATATAAATATTTACCATTTAATGAAAATTCATCACAAAATATAAATTGTGAACTACCATAATTATTTGAACTAATATTTGTAGTTGTATTATTATTGTTGGATGAAATTGGTGTCATTAATGGTGGTTGTGGTGGTGGAGGTGGTGATATAATTGTTGAACCACCATCATTATCTGATAATTCAATATCTTCTAAATGTTGTCTAATTGTATTGTATACTGGTAACATTAACTTTAATGATAATTGATAAATATTTACATCAAATGTAATTTCAGTTGATAATGATTGAAATGAATTAAATGGTAATAATAAATTTGCAGATAATTGTGGACCAGTGAAAATGTAATGTGCATTTTCTTGAAGATTATTTGGAATGTTTACAATGTTTTGTTCATTAACATTACAATAGATTTTAAAGTTTGTCAACATGAAATCAAATGTAAATGTTTTAGGTATAAACATAGTAATATCAACTGGTTCACCAGCAGACCAATCATTACCTAAATCTTTAAATAAAGTGAGTACATCTGATAATAAAAATATTTGAGGTGATTCAATTTCAAATCTTGAATTCCAAACAGTATGATGATTCCATACCAATGGATAATCAATATCCATTAAACATTTTAAACTATTACAAGTAAGGAATTGAGTATTTGTTAAACTTGTTGAAATTGAACATTTATTTAATTGAATTGATAATTCCATACGATTAGTTCCATCTTCTTTATAAATTATCATTGGTGATATACATGTTATTGTTGATTGATCATCTAATTTAATATCAACATAACCAGGTTTCTTTAACATTAATTCTTCAGATGTAGCTCCAATATCTTTTGATAATTCTCTAAATGGTATTTTAAATGTTGTATTTTTACTAAAATTAATTACACTTTTAAAACATGCATGTGGTCTTGCTTCACCAATTACTGGTTTATAAACTTTATGTGTTTCATAATCCATTGGCATAAAAAATTTATGAATTAATACTCTATTTCTATCACACCATGGTCCATAAACAATTGTACTTGATCCATTTAAATTAACTTCAATACCCCATTGTGGTGATAAAAATTCTTTAAATTGTAAATGTGATTCACCTGCTAAAACTGGTCCTGGGACATCACAATAATAATTTAAATGTAAATTTGAACATGTCAATATTTCTGTTTCACTTTTACCATAATCAAATAATGATTCACGTTGTTTTTTACCATTATTATAATTATTACCATTATTACCATTTCCATCACTATCACCACCACCACCATCTTCATCTCTTGTACGTTTTGGTAAATCTGATGTTTCAAAATTTTCATCAGTATTTATAAATGTAAATTTAATATCTTTATACATTGATTTAAAACTTTCAAATGCATATGTTACAAAATCTTCTTTTTCCGGTCTATCAACATATAATTCTTCTGTACCACTATAATCTTTATTTGGTATTAAATTCATTTTTGTATTAATTAAATCCATATTTGCAATTTGTCTATAATAATCAAATTCAATTACATGTGCCTGTAAGGTACATTAAATAATATTAGTATTTTATCATCATTGTTTTACATGTAGATGTAACACTATATTATACAATTTACTTACAGCATCAGTTGTATAAATACCAGTACATTTATCAAATACAATTAATAGTATAGTTGGTAATTCAGGATTACTTAACATTACACAACCTTTTCTAATTGTAATTGAAATTGCTGAAAACATTCTATAAAATATTGGTAATACAAAATCTTTAACTAATGGTAATGGTAGTTGTTGTTGTTGTTCATTTGAACTATTATTATTATTATTATTATTATCTTTATTGTTTTCTTGATGATTATTATTATGTGTACCTGTATCTGCACCACCTAAATTATCATTTGATGATGTTGATTGTTGTTGGTGTTGGTGGTGTTGTTGTTCATTTGTATTATTTATTATATTATTTAAATCATTTAATGAATTATTATTGATTGGATTATTTAAAATATCATTTAAATTGATTTTACTACTGTTATTACTATTACAATTACTATTGTTACTGTTTGTTGAATTTTGTTGTTTCTTTTTTAAAATTTCTTGAATTGTATCATATTTATAACTATTATTATAAACTAAATATTCTAAACCAGATAATTCAATTGAAATTCTAGATGGTGATGAATCATAAACGTATTGAGATTGTCTTGCTTTACGTAACCAATATCTAAATACAATTTGACCTTCAACAACTCTTATACATGTATTCTTTGTTGCCATTTTTAATCCTTTAAATACAATTTTACCAGATAGAAATGACATATGAAATTGATTTATTCTGATAAATGTATCTTTTGGCATTACAAATGTTGATAGTAATTTACTAACTACAAATCCAAAACTAATCGATGATACAAATAATAAATACATTATAAATAATGCAAATATCGCTGAAAATATAATAAAATGAATATAACTTAATAAATCCATTTGTATTTGTATATATATGTGTTTGTTATTTTTTTTAGTTGTTATCTATTTACAAAATAGTATATGTATGTTTTTATTGTAAATAGATATGATTATATATAGTATTATGTGCGAGTTTGAAAT
This sequence comes from Dictyostelium capitatum, assembly GCA_015252635.1. NCBI lineage: Eukaryota > Evosea > Eumycetozoa > Dictyosteliales > Dictyosteliaceae > Dictyostelium > Dictyostelium capitatum. The sequence continues at coordinate 43,776 of JACAFY010011999.1, forward strand.
GAAAAAAAAAAAAAATTCAAACTTTTCTGATTTGTGTGTGTGTGTGAATATTATTGAATAAAATAAATAAAAAAAGGATTGTGCGATATTATTTACATGAATTTGGTATTATTTACAAAAAAAAAATACAATTTGTGGTGTGCATTGAAAAAAAAAAAAAAAATATTAACGTCGGTTTTCAAATATGTGACATATAAAAAAAAAAAAAATTAATAAAAATTTAATTTATAAATAGATTTGCACTGGTGCTTTTACATAATATAAAAATCGAGATTAATTAATTTTTATACATAACACGACTGTACACAGTATTAATCAAATTATATATTCTTAAATAATAACTTAAAAAAAAAAATATATATATAAAAAACAATACATATGTGTTTTTCTGGGATTTTTTAATTTAAAATTTCTTCTGTGTGGTCGTGTTATGTATAAAATTTTAAATTTAATTTTTTTTAATTTTTTTTATTATTTTTTTTTTTTAAAAATTTTAATATAAAACAAAAAAAAAAAAATAAAAAAATATAAATAATATAAATAAATATAAAAAAAAAAAATAAAAATA